>JAQGBH010000107.1:0-75697 GCA_034698265.1 Sminthurinus aureus
AACCCATGGAAACAGGAATTAAAATTGAGATTGAGATTGAGAAAATCTCAATGTTCGTTCTAGAATTCGACCGTTAGATAAGTACCCACGAGTCGAGTGAGATTCTCTATCTGTTATTCTGTATGAAATAAAATTTATTTACAACTCATTTTATCTCTTTACAATTACACACTAATGTCATTTCATGTAGCTGTTTTGTGACTTTGTGACTTGTGTAGCTCTTGTTCTTAGTCCTCGATTGGTCATTAAATTGTGGAGAAAATGTACATAGTCATATTCAAAACGCTAAATTTGTGCAAGTATTTACATCATAAAAATGTTGAAATACATGTCGGATATTTGAATAGTAGTTTAGACTAGGAATTCAAACTTAGAGATAGCACTCAATTTTTTTTAATATTGTTGGCTTGGCGTCAATCTTGGATATTTTACAGCTATCACATGACACCCAATTTTAAATTTACTGCTATAATTTTTGCAACGACTAGGAATTAAAATCTGCTTCTGAGTTTGAAACATCGTGAATAAGAACTTGAACTTTTTCTGCACACTTTTTCCACAGCATTTAGAATCTGAATCGCATCGAGAAGTTGAACTGACGAAAACGAGCTGCTCCTGATTTTGTGCAAGAAATAGTTCAATATATTGTAAATGTTATCAACTCTCAACTCACATTTTAACTTTCAAACCACAAATGCAAAATGCCATTATTCAATTATTGTTGGACATGGACACGGTTGTCACGAATTTACAATACGAATGTAAAACCCAATGACACCTCAACACTATACACTCTACACTCCACAATAAACACTAAATATGAAATATGTATTGCAGTTTGACATCATGTACAATGCACAAGATGATGAACAAGATCAGAAACACACACTTGAATGATACAATGAGCAATAAACAACAAACAGAAGCTGATAGTTTGTGTCATTTTGCTAGATATGTTGCAACTTTTAACTATAATTCATGTTGATTGCACTGATTTTAGCACCATTACAACTTACAAATTACAGCACTCTTAACTCTTAATATAACCTTATAAATATATGGCCAATAAACAATCAACCAATTTGTAGTTGTACATTGTACATGTAATAAAAAATAAACGTGAGGTGTTAAAAGACAAGTGATGCAGTAGTAAAATGCATACTGATTACTTATCTTGGATCAAGTGAAGAAAATAAAGTATGATCAGTAGAGCAAGAGCAATAAAAACTTGACTCAAGAACATGAAATCTGAAGGACAGAAAGAGAACAAGTAAAAAGTATTTAATGACTGACCTCGACTCAACTGGAAGTAAGTCAGTGAAGGAGTACCAAATATCAAGCACCAAACAGGGACGAAACGAACAAATCCCGGGGGAAAAAATTCAAACCAAGAAAAAATGTTGACGTATTGACGAAATAAACCAGAAACCGGAAAAAGGAAGAAAAATGTAAACTTGTCCGGCACAATAGAGTCTAGAGTCACACCTGTTTTTCTCTGTATTATGTATACAGTTTTTGCATTGGTTCACTGGACTGGATTGTTATTCATCCGTAATTGTAGGTATTCAGCTCAGATTCACAGTTATGCACATTGTACATAGTATTAATAATAAGGCACAAGGCACGTTAACTCGAAGGTACAGTCCAGTATTATTTTGATATAGGTCACACAGAGTACGTGCGATATGATTTGAATGATTGTTCCGATTTATAATTTTTTCCCGAGAAAACTAGTAAAACGAGTTGAGGGAAAATTTGTCTTGTATTGTATATATTGGTGTCCAGTTTTTTCAAAAAAAAAGTTCTGGAAACTGGTCAGTTAGGTAGCGTACACTTTAAATACTCATTCACGAATCTTGAATGGAACGAAAATAAAATTCTTGCACGAGAAAAATCAGCTCAGAGCAAACCAGGAAATCAGTTGAAAATATTATATTATATTATAAGCTACAGCAAGTAAAGTACAAGGTACCTTACTTTTTCCATACATCCTATATTGAATATTGAATAGTTAATATTATAAACCAGTATTTAGGGGAATGCACGTTCATATTCATCAAATGATATAACAAACAAACAACATTTTTATGTCTGATCCTCATCATCATCACCATCACCATCCAGAGGACGAGATTTCAAGTCCATGCTCCAATCATATTATATATAATCATCTCGTCTGCCTCATCATCATCATCATCATCAGCTTCATCATCAATATCAACATCCTCTCCTCTTCAATTTTCAATTCAGCTCTTTTCACTAGGTAACGATTCTAACCCAAAAACTAGAAATAGAAAAAATCCATTTATTATTAATGCTCACTCTCTTTTATTGTCCTAGAACCAGAACCAGAACCAGTTTTATTCCTGTAAAAAAATCCGGTAGAGATTCTATTGGATGACGATCCAGTTTCCAGCCTTAGTTTAAATATCTAAAAACAGAATATGCAAAGTAAATACAAGTGGAAATGCTATGCAAGAGATAGAGAAAGAGAGAGCAAGAGAGAATCTGCCTTGTCCGTTGTCCGTTGCCCGCTTTTAATTTTCTTGTTATGTTCTAGTGTAACAACGGAAAACAAGAAAACAAGACACCGCACCGTGGACAATGAATATGAGGATGACGAGTAGTTGAAGACAAGGAGTCAAACGTTGTAAAATGTAGCACAGGATAAAGTATAAAGTATAAATACTTCCAGTGTACAGTGTACAATGTACAATGCATGCGAATGGAAGAGGAAAAGTGGATTGTATTCAAATTGAAAACAGTTCCCCTTTTCTCCAATGATCCACCGGACCGGTTTTCTTCCTATTGAATCATTGAATCATTGAATCATCTCAATCCTCACGCTGGAATCTCTTACCCCGTCTCATCAGCTCAACTTTGGTCTGCTCACTGCCGGCCTCAACATTCAACATGATACAGATATATAAAATGAATGCAATGCATCCTGCTTTGTTTCATTCATTCATTCATTCCAAGACTTGGTCACTACTACTTTTGGCTACAGTGTAGAGTGTAGAGTGTAGAATGTACATTATAGATATTGTAGATTGTTAAATATGCAGATGTCCAGTGAAATAAAAAACTGGGTTTTGTCACCAAAACCAGTTTTACATAAAAGACTTTAACTTTCAATTTACACACCGTGCTCTCGTCCTTCGTGCTCATACACACACACAGACACACAACGGCCGGCCTGTTGGCTCCTGGCTTTTGGCTAACGTAAAGAAGGAACATGGAGAAGAAAAGGGAGAGAAGGAAAAGGTTGAGTGTTTGTATGAATTACTTGATGCATTTCTTCAATATGACCAGTGGACCATTGTGCACACACACACTTCCCCCTTGCACACAGAATGTGTAATGTGTACTGTGTTGAAGACTTGAAACCCTCACGTGGATTACGTAAGAGATTAATTTACATATTCTTCACTCTGAAATGAAACCGAAACTGAAACTGAAGCTCAGCTGATGGCATGGAGAAGGGACCCTTCGTTTTCCTTCCCTTCATTCCTAGATATTTTAAATCTAAGTGTATAAATGGTAAATGGTAAATGGAAAATGTACATTAAAGTTATAAAACTCACGAGTCAGGAGTGCGACCTGCATTCGACGTCAAAAATACATTAAGAAATTAAAAGTAGGATATTTTTCCATAAAAAGTTGTATCATTTTTGTTTTTTCTTGTACAGATATTTTTATTTTTTATATTCCCGGGCTTTTCATCTCTGTCACTTTTACGTCAAATATGACGTAAAAACCTTTGGTATTTTAGCTGCAACGTAAATATTGTGTATTTTGTACTGTACAAAATTTGAAAACCTTTACAGACATTCTTTAAAATTTAAAGCAAATTTGCTATTGGAATTCGCATTGCACGTGTATATTTTAAACGGAACTTGAAACGGAAGTAAACGTACAAATGAGGATAAAACTCCAAACTCCAAACTCCAAATTAAAGAAAAACGGGCTGGAGGGGACAAAAAGGAGAGTGAGCGTAGGAAAATGAAGAGGTGATGGTGTATGTTTTTTTCTGTGAGTGTAAAATGAGTATTCTCCATGTTTATGCATACTATTGTACTTACTTAGTAGGAAATTGACATATCGTCAATTTCCATCTATCCTCCTCCACCAGGCAAAGTCTACAGTCTACACTCTACACACATTATACATACACATAAATACACGCACCGAGTCACCGAGAAAAGGAAACAGACAGAATATCAGGCAGAATTTCATAAGGTAGGGAAAGAAAAGATAGAAAAGAAAACAAAGTTTGGAGCGAGGGAGTCGGGCCAATAGAAATATTATGTATGTAGAATGTACATAGATAGTTGATCGACTGACGGAAACTCACAAGTCAGTCAGACTGCCAGACTACCAGACTGGAGCTGGAACTGGATGAATGTCTAAATGGATGGAATGAAATGGAAATTGAAATGAACATGGACGGGAAAAGAGAGGGGGAACATTTAGTGTATGTATATTCTGCTTGTTCATTGATATATTATTATAGTCCTTGGTCTATACTCTGCATGAGCTACACTTGTACAATGTACTCCCATTCTTGTTAGTTTTACTCCTGTACATTGTACATTTTGTACATGTGTGTGCTCTGTGTCTTTGTGTCTCTGTTAGTACTAAGAAAATGCAGTAGGAAAAGTACATGATGCATGAGCATTTTATTTTATGTTATTTTATTTCACTCATTTCATTCGTCAGTACGTGTAATAGAAATACATTTGGAACTTGGAGCTCGGAGTCACACATTAGACATTAGACATTAGACATTAGTTACTTGTACTTGCACTATTTCTATTTCTCTCATGTTTCTTTTACTCTCATGTTCCACGTTACTTGCCATTTAATTTTCCATTTCTTCTTCTTCTTTCTTTGAACGTGCGTTTGTCTCTGACTTTCATTTCCATTTCCATTCCAACTATGCACTCTCGCATTCACATTTCCCATTCTCTTTTATTTCCATTCCAAAATGCACCAACCCTTCAATTTTACTCGTGCATGTCATGAGTACATGGGAATTCAACTACGTACTAAATACACACAAATACACAAACACACACATCCGCACGCACAATGTATCTTTGTGTGTGTACTATGTACGCTTATCTGCCGAATCATCAAAACAAACTTATATTTTATGCATAAATCCAGAAATTTAGAAATTCAGAGAATAACGATGGATAGATGTTTTCTGTTTTGTAGATACCTTGTCTTTATTTTCCTTATGCATATTTAATATTACAAGAGTCCGATCGTCCTGCTTGCCTTGGCTTGGATTCCTTTCCTTTGGCTTTTTACTATTATTTTAAGTGTATCAAAATTGTTTAATTGATAAACATGTGCATTGTACATTGTGTAGTGTGTAGTGTATCTCATTAGCATGAAAAATACATATTGCATGGCTCTAGACTCTCAACTTTAGTCTCATTAAGTCGTTTTCATGTAATGGAAATAAAATGAATGGATTTTTAAAACCAGACTAGAAAACTAGAAAACTAGAAAACTAGAGAGCTAGAAAATCGGAAATGAAATGTGATATTTTGTTCCTAGAAATTTAGAAACATCCATAATAACAGTAATAAATCTTTTTCCATGTAAAATACTCTGCAATGTATATATTATAATATTATACTGCAGGATTGTATTGCATAATGCTAAAATGCTGTGTCATTGATCATTGATCATTGGGAACATTGAAAAATAATTATGAATATCATGTCTAAAGTGTCTAAAATCTCAATTTATGCATTTATCTCATGTCCCGAGTCTCGAGTCTCGAGTACTTGATTAACTAACTCGGATTGACTTGGATTTGGATTTTCGATTAAAATTCCGTTTTGAGTTCCGTTTGCTTCTCAGACATACACATTTACATTTATAAACATTTCTTGATGTATGTAAAAGTTCTCCATTCTCCAGTCTCCATTTTCCAAAACATTCACATTGTAAAATGTGAATCCTGAATAGTTGAAAAGTTGAATAGTTGAGTGTAAGCAAAATGGTAAAATGGTAAAATGTTGGACAGAAAATAGAAAATGGGTATAATGGATATTGGAAGACGGTTTTAATAAATGAAATGAGCGTTTGATTACTGGATGCGTAACTCTAGCGTGGCGATTGAGCATTGAGCATTGAGCGCGTTTGGGCGTCCAATCGTTTTGTCTTTTCTTCCAGAATCCAGAATCCAGAATCCAAAATCCATTTGTTTACTGTATACGATGTACAATGTGGATCCTTCTATCTCTTTCCGTTGCTACATTCTTGTCAGTGTTTCTCATACACTTTGAATTTCATCCATCTACAATATACAATAATAAGGGAATGGCTTGAAGGCCTCATCATAATATAATTTCTTTAAAGAGCCGAGGAAACCGAAACAACGTGTGGTGTCTATATATATTATATGCATGAAATAATATGAGATGATGAAGACAGAGACGGAGAGAAGGAACACTTGAAAGAGTTTTAGACAAGATTTCCTTTTTCGGCGAGAGTTCAAGACTTGCTGCTACAGATATTCTGATATTGGGTTTAAAATGTTCAATGCTCAATGTTTCATCTCACTATGGCGATCACTACCAACAACACCGCTATCTCCAATATCATCAACATGTACATTGTACATTATATACAGCCCACATTACACATATATGGTATTTAAGATATTCATTATAACACGAATGTGTAGGAAATGGTAGAATGTTGAAAGTAGAAAGTAGAAATTTAACGAGATGCGGAAAGGGAAAACGTGAATTCTTCAAAGTGAAGCGTTGCGAAAAATTTGGGACTTTTCCCGAAGCGCTTAAAATTTGCATCATTTCTTCTCAAACTTCAATTTTGTTGCTTGATACATTCTACACTCTACACTCTACACAACATATAACAAGTCGGAGCAGATGCAAAGGAAAGCTATAGACTCTAGAGTCTCTAGACTTTAGACTCGTCTCCCTCTTTTCCCATCTTCGTCCGCATCCTCGTCATGTGTGTTCATTGAATCGACTGATTTTCCGTTTTCCTCAATTTTGTCCATGTATGTACATTGTACATTGTGTATGAGCTAGCTGAATTCTGTACATGGTGCAATACATTATGGATGTATTATACGTTTAAAAGAAGGCAAGAGGTAATAAAGGAGACAAGAAGAGAAACCGAAAGGAAACCAACCAAAGATTTGTATCAATCATGGCAAAGTGGTTCAAATTAATTCACACTCTCTCACTTCAAACCTCCTTTCTCTTTCTCCTTCTTCCTCTTGTTCTTCTGGTTCTTGTCTTGTGTCTCGTGTCTCTTTATATTATCTACTTTCTCTGCTAATGTCTCTATACTATACTCTTCTTCTTCTTGTATTATCTGTGAAGAGAGGAGTAATTCTCGTATATTATATTTCCATGTACAGTGTACAATGAACAGTGTACAATGTATTGAATAGGATTCAACATCCAACGATACAACCAATTGCATCCACTACTTTTTACTTTTTACAAAGGGGAACGTCTATATTTCTCTATTCTACATCTTGGTTGTTGCTGCTGGCTGCTGGTTTTTGAGTGTCGGATGCTGAGAACAATGAAAATCAAAGAAAATAGTTCATTAATCTCACTTTTATTACCTACAAAATTACAAACATCTCCAATTCCATCTCGGTTTCATCTTAGCTCAGTTGAACTCTTCAATCAAATTATTATTACTTGATGCTTGAAAAATCACAACGTTTTACGATTCAATTTCCCAATTATTTTCTCTCCTGTGGGTGTGTGTGTTATGTATGTATGTAATTTTCCATTGATCATAATCATTTGTTAGTTTTTAACGTAGATGAATAATAAAATAATTCAAGTATTTATATAAAAAATAGAGTTAAAGGAAAAACCACTTTGTACACAGACTCCCAAAATCCAGACTACAAAATATAGAAGAGAGACGATCGAAAAAAGCGGGTAATTCAATGTAAAACGGGGATGTACTTATTACAGATTACAGATGAATTCCAAATTTATTGTAGCTATAGATATAAATTGTGCATTGTAAACATACAACATAGACTGCCCGTATAAAAATTTGATAACCGAATTCGGCAGTATTATTCGGCCGAATTTTTGCCAAATTGTCGGCCGAAAAAGCCAGAATAGCCACCAGAATTCTGACGAATTCGGTGATTTTCGCCTGGATTTTCCAGGTAGTAAGCTGAATTCGGGCGAGTAAGCTGCTTTTTTCGGCCGAAAATTGGGCAAAAATCCTGCTACAATAAATCCCAACCGAATCCCGCGGAAATTTTCGATAGTGATCATGATCAAAGTTCAAATTCAAGAGGTTTCTAATATGACGGGCAAAAATGTGTGTATCTCTTTTATATTTGAAATTTGAGCGGTTAGGATGATTTTCTGTGAAAAAGACCTCAAGTTTTAATCAATACTAAATTAATTGGTCCAAAGAAAAGATTCTCAACTGGCAACTAGCTAAAATCCAAGAAGGAGGGATAAATTTTCTGTAATTAAATTGTGCTGGATGCTGGATATTGTGTACTGTATATATATATGTACTTGCGTACAGTAGAGTTGAAACTTTGTGCTCTCTTTCCAAAGAGGTCTTCTTCTTTATCCTTTATTCTTTACTCTTTACTCTTTACAGATTCAACCATATCCTCCAGGTCTGTGTATTGTGAATTCTGAATTATGTATTAAATACGGAATACGGAGACGATTTGCCTTTTTGCTCATCTTTAAGTTACCCCTACAAAACAATTAGGAAAACTCCAAAGGCCTCAAACTACAAACGACAAAGGACTCGGTTATTCTTGTTATCTCATGTCGACTCTTCCACCTTCCGTTTCTCCAGCGTACTACATACGCACTACTATCCAAAACTTTGATGAAAATCTAGAATTATGCTTGTTTTTTTTGTTTTGTTTTGGAGACTACATGTGTGATGATTCTCTCTCACTTATTTCTATTTATGTTTTTATCAGTAGTCGTTGCACTTGCCACTTAATATACGAATATACAGGTATGGGACGAAGAAAGGCTGTTTTAGTACAAAAATCTATGGTAATTAAACCAATTTAATCAAAATGATGCACATTGACCAAAGAATCAAGGCTTTATAATTTAGTCATAAACAAGTATCTATGTACAATGTACAATGTACAGAATACAGAATATAGAATATAAAACCTTTAAAGACTTGTCATACAATTTTATGCACTTGACACTCGAAACTCGAAACTCAAAACTCGACTATTTAATATTTACGTTTACACCTTTATTTTAAAATGCTTTTCCCATTTCATTGGGATAAAACTGAAACCTATAATTAAAAATGGGCAACAGGCATACATAACATTATAATACTTTGAGTTTAGTGGTTTTGAAATAGAATTTAGATTCTGTAATGAAAACTGAAAAGGAATATTATAATAATATATTATGTTGAATGTTGAATGTAGATTGTAGATGCATGAGAGTGGGAGGCAATTTTTTTCACTTGGAGAATGCACGCAATTCCACATTTATATTTAAAGGTAGCGACAGACTGTCGGTTTGTTGGATTGAGAATTGAGAAAAAGGTTAACACCTCCAACCCCAAGTTCTGCTAGTCATTGCATTGTCTATTGTCAGTTGTCAATTGTCTATAGTCTGTAGTGAAGAGAGGAGTAGACAAAGTCTAAATTGCGTGCATCATTATTATTATTGTAAAGGGATTGTATGTATTACGTATGTTTAGCTATGGGTTGATAATAATTTTTCTTCCATTTTTCTACTGCAATTATCGGACTGGTCCCAAGGTTTGTTTATTCACCAACTTTGCTTCAACTAACAAACTCTGTCATTACATCCTCATTATTCATTACTCATTACCTCGTTAACATGAAAAAGAAATGTTGAGAAAAAAACAAACAGTTTTACATGTTTGTTGTTTTACATAAAAATGTTTAAAAAGTAGAGCTAAAAATCCCTATGCAAATGTACATCCAGTCACTTGTACATTGTAGATATCAGTATTATGTGACCAACAAACTTTAACGAGACGTGAACAATGAAAAAAGTCATAATGACGTTAATTACCGTGTTGTTTTTGGAATTTTTAAAACATTTGCTTCATTTTCAAGGATGCTCCCACAATTACATGTGAGAAATAAAATGGGATTCATAGTTACTGTATTTTTAAAACTCATAATTATAATATCTTGTACAATTTACCTGTAGCCTGTAGCCTGTGCTGTGACGGTAATTACTGTTAACATTTTCATCTAATGTACTGCAACTATCTTTTTATTTATTGTGGATATGAGTTATTATTATTATTATTGGTGTTTTTGTTTACTGTTTGTTGAATTTAAAATGGTTGTAATGGATCAAGAAAATTTCTGCATTGAGCCCTGTTTTTATGTAGTATTTTTACGTGTAAATTAATGCATGATACCAGGGGTATGAAGATCCCTATATTGAAGATTTTGAGGCGGAGTTGTGACGGCAGCTGGCGTAAATGCTTTCTGATTGGTTGTTTAAAATCATGCAGTGTAAAAATAAAATTTGTAGAGACACTTGGAAAATGGCACGAAGGATTTTGAATTTTTTTCAACACATATTGTTTATACAGGAATACATAAGGATTAAAAAAAATTCAAGTGTCTCTACAAATTTTATTTTTACACTGTATGATTTTAAACAACCAATCAGAAAGCATTTACGCCAGCTGACGTCACAACTTCGCCTCAAAATCTTCAATATAGGAATCTTCATACCCCTGCATGATACTTAAATGTTTACAGAGAATTTCGGCCCGTGAGTAGACTCATCTTGCTCCAACTACGAACTACAGGCTACCTCTACACGCTACTCCCTAAAACGCGAGCTTAACAAACAAACAAACAGTTCAAACTGGAAGTATGAGCGAAAAGGGTGAGTGAAAATATTTGGAGGGAAAATAGTAGCGAGTCTCGAGAGAGAGAGAGAGAGAGAGCGAGAGAGAAATGTTCGAGAAAGAAGCCCGGGTGCCTTCATCATCGCTCGAAACATCTACCGGAATTTTGAACAACTCGCTGAACCCTTTTTCATTCCAGGATGCCAATAGCATTCGTTTTATTCGTTTTATTGCATCTGAGATTGGCCATGTTTGAAAAAACGATTGCTATTTCTCTTTCTATTCCTTTGGTCTTCGGTCCTGCGAGCCCTTTTTGTTTATGCAAGTTTTCTTTATTTTAGTTTTGACATTTTTCAATATTTTTTCCACTCTTCCCTTTACCTTTTCATGTTTAATGTATAATATTTTTTCAAAAATACCTTGTCCAACTTTGCCCAAGTGATTTGAATCTTAATTAATAAATTAATAAACGGATGAATTTTACATCTCAAATCATCTCAAATTTCAAACTACTCAATTGTAAGAGAAGCACAAGTAAACCGTTACTCGTGTCTCGTGTTGAATATAGAATCCTTAACGACACATTAAAAGTCCAAATATCTGTACATTGTGATTCCGTTTACCGTTGTCATTATCATTATCATTGCTATTGCGATTGTTCTGAATTTTCATTCTCCTCTCTCTCTCTCTCTCTTTGAGGATGGTTCTATTTCAATATTTTATTGTCTCTTCCCTCTCTCGTCTATTTTTATTCTGGAATGTTTGTGTAGACTGCTGAGAATTTTGAAAAGGATGTGAATTGTGAATTGGTGATTCTGAAAGTCTGTGTCAAGTATCCAGTCTCGTCTAGATTCTAGAGTCTAGAGTCTAGAGTCTAGTGTAGATTTTAGAGTAGTCTTATTAGAAATACATTGGGAACTGAGAATGGAGACTGGAGAATGTGGACTCTAGACTGGAGACTGGAGACTCTATACTGGAAAATCTAGAATCTAGACACACGGTTAGTTAGTTAGTCAGCTTTGCCGATTTCGATTGCTTAAAATTAAGCGAGAGGATCTATTAGCATAGAAATGGATGGGAATTTCAAGAGACTCTCAGCATATAAATGTTTTCAATTCCTCTCTTTTCTCTCACTCTTTCTCTTTACTCTTTCCATTTCGATTGCTATTTCTATTGCTTTTCCTACTTCTACTCCCATTTCTACTGCTATTGACTAATGCTAAGTGAAGTTTTAGAGAGAGAATCCTTTGAATTAAAATGAAATTGAAACCAAAGGGAATGGTCGTCGGCAGTTAATGAAGGAAATAAAACGAGGAGCGTAAAATATTTAGAATTTCGAATTTCCAATGCTTTCCATTCTCAAACACTTGTCCATTATGTTATTTCCTTTCTCCGTCTACTTCTACTTGTACTTTCAGTTCTACAAGTATTTCTCTCTTTCTCTCACTTTCTCTCTCTTTCTAGATTCTAGATATATTTATACAAGTCTAAAATTTCTACTTGAATACTCAAATAGTCAAATAACTTGAAAATCTCAGACAATACTATTACTATACAAATATACCTAGAACCTAGAAACTAGAACCTAGAATCTAGAATTTTACACATCTTCTCTCTACCTACATAAAGTTGTGTAGGCATTTATTTCCTATTTCCTTCTCTGAAATTGGAAAAGTTCTAGTCAAATCCATCCATCCCAAGTCTGAAAATAAGAAGGAGAAACTCTCTTTCATGAATTAAACATGAAAGAATCTTCTATAGATGTCTTGTTTTCTGAAGCTCCGTAGAGTAGCAGTAGAAAGCTAGAAAATCCGAATGAAAATGAGAAAACTTGTATGTTGTCTATTGTCTAATGTCTATAATGTCTAATGTTGTTCCTGTTGTATTCTAAAAGCTAAAATCTAAAACTAGTGGGAGTAAAAGACAAATAGAGAAGCGGACGGACCGTGTGAAGAAAGCAATTATTGGGAATCGAAATCGAAAACGGGATTTCCATTCAACTCTCTGTTTCGAATTCGAATACAAATTCGACCACGACAACTAAGAATTCTAAATTCTAGATTCTAGATTCTAGACTACTAGGAATTCTGAAGGCATTTGAGGCATTTGGAATTCCAAATCCAAATTTGAAATAATTTGTAATTCTAAATACTAGTGCTAAAGCCAGTGCCAGTGGTATAGGCAGGGTGAGAAAGAAGGAGAATATAAACATGATGCCATCAAACCGTCGTCACCAAACCAAGAAGAATAATAATAAGAACTGCTACTGCTATCACAGGGAGAACACAGTTTGACAGCCCAATGTAGACTCTAGACTGTAGACTGTAGACTGTAGATGAATCCAAAATTGGTCCGTGCATGTGTAACGGAGGTGCACATTTTACATGTAAAACTGAGGCATATAGAAAATTTGAATATTGTAGACTGTAGAGTATAGAGTATAGAGTATAGAATATACATGTGAACAATGAAGAGGAATCCGACTGGAAATTATAAGTGCAAATGAAAGTATAAGAAGGGAGGAGAAGGAATGAAATGAGGGAATGAACGAGTGAGCTGAAATGAAAATGAAAATGAAAACGAAAACGGAGTCGGAATGAACCAAATTCCGGTGAATCGGTGCTCGTTTGGATTAATTAGTAGAGAAAGAGAAAATGTGAGTGTAGAGTGTAGAGTGTAGAATTTAGAATGTAGAGTGGAAGAGAAGTCGTCTTCTTCTTCTTCTTCTTTCTCTTTCACTGTGAACTCATTTGAAAAAGGTATGTATGTAAAGTATGCACTGGCTTGCGTTTGGTGCTTGGAACTTGGAGCTTGGTGCTAGGACGTACTAAAACTTTGGTTTTTCTCTGATATTTCACTACTTGACTAGTTGAGACTTTCAGACTTTCCGAATTTCCGAATTTCAGACTTTCACTATATTTTAGCATTTCACCATTTCACTATTTCAGTCTCCACTACAATAGACTTAATTAAAATTAATTAAAGAGACGAGAGAAGAAAGGAACCAGTCACTATTCACTATTCACTCCTGCTTTTCAATTTACAATTTTCCTCATCCTCCTCCTCATTCCTTTTTACTTCTTCGTCCTTCCTCGTCCTCTATTTTATACGTACATGTATAATGTACACTTTGTACAGAACCAAATCAAACGAGCTAAAGTCAACCTACTAAATTCTCAATTCTCAAGCCAAGAGTGAAAATCTACAAGATTTTCTCATTTTACACACTTTTCATCCATTACTCAACTCCTTTATCCTTTCTCCTCTTCTCATTACTTTTACCAAAAAAATCCTAGTTCATTTTCCTCTTCAAATTAGAAATTGGGAATTGGAAATGTTCCAATTTTGTTATTTTACTCACTGTCTACTTTCCACTCTCTACTGTCTAAGTTTCAAGTTGTAAATAAACAAAATTCCAATTAGGAAACGTAAATTACATTTTATTCTGAGTCAGAATCAGAGACAGTTGAGAGGCTACAAAAAGGAAAAGGACGGCTGTAAGAAAAGACAAGAGAATTAAATTACATCCTGCATAAAGTATACTTTGCTTTGAACCCCTGTAATGCATCTCCCATTTTACTCCTTTCTACTTTCTACTTTCCACTCTTCATCCTGCTCAGGGCTCTTTGAAAATCAAGAAGATGAAATATAAACAGAGGAAAAGAGAGGAGAGTATTTAGTACATAGTTTCAAATAGAACCGGAACGGAGAACCAGAAATTTCCAGATGAATTTCCATGGATGTTCATGTTTAAATTATTCTCCTCCTCAACTTACATTATACATTTTACATTTAGTAAAAGGGAGAGTGAAAGAAATAAAGAAGGAAAAAGAGAAATCATATTACAGAAAACTATCTCAAGTCTCCAGTCTCAAGTCTCCAGCTTCAAGATGTGAGTTGACTCGAGTTTTGAGTTGATATGTCTTTGATGTTATGCATGTGTGTATTTTATGCTCTGTATAAAATATGCACAGTCTAGATTCTAGAGTCTAGAATCTACAGTGTAGAGTGAAGAATGGAAAGTGGAGAGTTAATTTAAGTTGGGGAAGAAGGAGCCTAAATGATTGGAGAAAAGTTGGAGTTGGAGAAGCGGAAAAACTCCACCTCCTTCGTCTCCGGGTTGGTTCAGAATGTCAGCGGAAAAACCAAAACCAACCCGACCTTTTCATACTATATTTCTATACACAATACACACACACACACACTGTATAACAACATACAGCATACAACACGGCTGGCGTATTTACCCATAACCCATAATCCACATGTATACAGTATACAGTGTGGAAATGAATCGTCTTATGTTCACTTTTATCCTCGATCCTTTTCACTTTTCCTTTTCATTCAACTCATGTTGAAAAAAGGTTTCCCCCTTGCATTTTCTTTTTTCTATTCTCTATTTTCTATCGCTCCCTCCTGATTCTCAATTCTCAATTCTCGATTCTCGACGCTTGATTCACAATTCACCATTCTCGCTCCCCACATCAAAACACTATGTACGATGTACAATGCAAACCTTTTTCTGTATGCATTTCCATGTCTTTTGATGTCATTGAATGCCATAGGCAAGCCAGTCATGTTCTCTTCTTCTTCTCCCCTTTGTAACCCACAGGGCCAATCCAAATGGAGTATAAATTCTATTTACAAAATGCTATAACATTTATGGTACATGAAAAATTATCAAGTTTTCAAGCATGGAGGAAACGGTAGTTGGTAATTGGAAATGCAATTTTTCAATGTCTTAGATGTTTTTGCATGTAAATTAGAAATTAGATTTCCGCCGTCCTCTGTTTCCTATTTGTTGCCCAACGAATGAAGATTCAACCAGGACTCAATTTGAATTTTGAAATTTGAAAATTGAAGGGAAATGGTAATTTAAATTTTTTAGTTAATAACAAAGTTTAATTTTCTGTTCATTAACCGTCATTTTCAAACCATTATAATAATTATTATTATTATGATGTATTTATGTATATAATGGCGAGAAAAAAGGATGGAAAAATCTCATCAAAAGTGATATAAAAACAAAAGGAGACTTTGGCTTTAATTAAAAATAATGAAGTTCCTTCATTTTTTTCCATCCGCAATCAACAATCAACAACATGGAAATTTTTATCTGGTTTAACGAGGAAATTACGTGGTAAATTCTAAAGTCCAAAGTCCAAATGACAATTATTTTAATAATAATCCTTAATTACACGCAGTATAGACTGTAGAGTGTAGACAATAAACGAGAGCAAGTTTTCCCAGTGTTGAATGTTGAATGACGGAAATGGTACAGTCCACGTTGTTCTGTAATATAGTTTATCATTACACGTTACACATTGTGAAATATCTACAAAGTTTTAAACCAACATATTCCGCTGGTACAATTACTGGTTGAGGAATAACACTTCAAGTGTAATTAAAACTGTCATATTTAATCACATTTTTCAGAGTACTTAAAAATGATAATGAGTAAAGAGCAGTTGTAATTTCATGGTGTCGAGTTTATTTATTTTAATGAGTGAACTAAAACCAGAACCAGAACTTGATTTTTTTCATTTAAGATATCTAGTCAATTTTATCTTAAATTAAAGAAGTCAGTCATCCAAATATCTGATAAGAATCCTCATCTTTTTCTCTCTTTTCTTTCAACCCTCAGAATTTACTCATGCTTCAAACACCAAACACCAAACAATGATTTTGACCTGTCGTATGTCGTATGTTGTATGGTGGCAGTAAATTCTACAATTGAGCTCCGTGACAATGGAAACCTCCGCTGAATAAAATACGAGGGAAAAGAAGAATGTGAGACATCATGTATTATTTAGTATTCATGTCAAAGTAAAATTAAGTATTGTAGAAAGAAGGAAAAGAGAATAATAATAATAATAATAATAATAATAATAGTGGTACAAAATAAAAAGATAAAATCGGGTACTAGTTTTCCAAATCCAAATCCAAATGGAGGATCGGAATCGAAATGGAAATTCCAAAGTTTCAGAAGCAGAATAATTAACTGCTGTTCTCCAGACACCCATTTATTATTGGCTCTCTTTCTACTTTCTACGAGTCTACGAGGGAGTGTCTTCTATTTCTCCCTTATTAAACTATAAATTTAAGATGCTCTTCACCCGCTTTTTCTGCTGGTGGCATCGGATCGGATTCATCTCAAATACCAAATACCAAACACTTGCGTGAACTCACTCCTTTCCCCTTTCCTCTTTCTCATTTCTCCTCAAAATTGTAATATGATATGAAATGATACGCTATGATACGGACTCAAACACAAAACACAAAACACACTCACATACATTTAATATGCATATGTAACGGTTTTAATTAACTAGAAATAATTGCTCCCAAATTCTAGAGCGTAAAGTCTAGAGTCTAGACTTTAGGCTCTAGAATTTAAATTCTAGATTCTAGATTCTAGACTTTATTTTTATGACAGGAGGAGGAGATGGCGCCATATTTTTTTCAATCAAATATGTACCTACAATGCACACATAATCCCAGCGTCAGCATCAAATTTTTTCCCCTCTTACACTTTTTAGCTCCAGTAGTCTTTTCAATGTTTCATATCAAAAGGCCTAAAAACATGGATGATTCAGAACTATGTACACTATACATTAAACATTGTACACGCACAATTCACAAGATTTCTATATTTCTATGAAACTCCAAACACCAAACTCTATGTTTTTGCTGGTATTGGTAAATTTGGTATTAAAACAGTTTGAAATGGAATGAAATTTATGTGACACAATGGAAAAATTTGATAATTGATATGAAGAAATGAACCAAATGAAGGAGCGTTTGATGACAGGTGTTTGACAAGTCTAAAGTCTACGGCCTACACAACAATTACAATTTCCCACCTCCTCACTCCAAACTCGAAACACACTCACAATTTAGACATTTTGTGTGTTTTCTACATATAAATATTTCAGGATTGTTATCCTCACCAAATTAATTAGAATAACTCACGCTACGAAATCAATTGACTTTCATTCTTAATTTTCACACCTATACCAAAACACATGAAAATACAAGCAATTTAATGCGATATTAATAATCGGTAGAGAAAATGGGGCTAAATGTCTCAAATCCTGTCTCACAAATCCCACGACTCTCAACTTTCAGCTTTCAAATCTCGGCCCAAAACCTCACACGAAATGGAAAACAATTTAATAAACCTGTCAACAATCCACTGCACTCATCATCATGCTTACATAAATGTACACAAAATATGTATACAAAAGTGACAAAATCAAACTTAAATTCACCTTTTCTCCAAATGAGACGAGGTGAATTTGAATTTGAAGCGGATTGCTCGAGTATTTAGTATGTAGAATGGAGAATTGACTGTAATAATTAAGTCATCCGTGGTAAATATTCTACTGCGAAGGTAACCCATGCGGCGCAGGTAAACTAGAAATTTATACAAGAGAGACACATTCCGAATTCCAAATTTCGCATTTGTATTTTGGAATATCATTACGAATAAAATACAAAATACAAAATGCAAAATACGAAATAGAAAATCCAAACCATTTCAAATTCTGGAACCTCAATTCCAAATTTCGAATTGGAATTTCAAAGGAATACAACAAGGAAACAGAGAAAGAAAATTGACTTTCGTCTCCTCCCCCGTTTCATCTCCGTCTTTCTCATTCTCCTCACAGCAACAATATGTAAAACAGAGAATTGAGAAGAGAGAGCACAAAAACATGCACATATGATCTTTATGTACATTGTACAATTATACACGTGTGTAGTCAAAGGGAAGTTATTGAAATTGTAAACAAATTCAAAGTGAATGAGTGAGACGCTGAAACTGGAAACTAGAAACTGGAAGAAAAAGGAATGGAGAAAGAGAGAAGAAGAAGGAAAATGTGTACTTTCTCAAAATTAGAAAACTCGTCACGGCTCCTTTTCTCTTGTCCCAAACATCACAACATCCAAAATCCAACATCTAGCATTCAACATTCAGCATTCAACATCAGAGTGAACAACCTGACAAAACCATGTGGAAACCTGAGGATTGAGGATATGTTCAATACATACGCAGAATTTACATGGTAAAACATCTACTAAAACTTAATACGCGAGCTAGAAAATACAGTAAATATGCATACAAATAAATCACGATATATACTATACAGCAGACTATAAAGTAGACTACCGAGCTTTAGTATATGTACATAAATGTATCTATCTACGCGGATTACTCGAGTTACTTTGAAAATGTAAATAAGGGGTGGGGAGAGGCGGAAGAGAAAGAGAAAGAGAGACTTTATAAATACTTTCATCATCATCAGGATTTCCACATCTAGCATCCAACTTGTACAGTCCACAGTCTACGGCTTTGCTCTTCTTTCTTTCTCTTCATCTTATTCAAAATGTCTCCCTCTTTCTCCCGTTTTCTCATTCCTTTCTCTCATCTATTTTCCATTCTATTCTACTCTGTTCTTCTCTACTCTGTTTTTGTGTTGAAAAGCGAGGCTCATTTAAAATTGCAATCTGGAATCTGGAATCTGGAAATTTGCATTCCAAGCGAAGCTTTTATAACTTGCAACTTGCTTTCCTCAATCCTCAATGTATTTTACACAAAGTAAAGCCAATAGTTGGTTTCTATGTTGATGTCGACGTCTACACTCTACACTCGGAGAGTCAACATAAGTCACAGGAAGCAGAAAACAGAATACGTAATGACTCTAGACTCTAGTCTAGAGACTGGAGACTGGAGACTGGAGACTGGAGATTTTCTAGAGGAAAGGGAAAACCAAGGCCTAGAATTTTGACTGCAGATGAATTATTATTGTTTTACTCGGAATCAGAATAAATCCAAAATCCAAAATCCAAGCACAAGGAAAATAATGTAGGCTATGGACTTGGGGATCTCACATCTTATACGTTATATAATCCCGTCCTTTTCATATTCCTATAATATTCCAGCTATTTACATAATATGATTCGGAATTCGAGTTAAAAAGAATAGAATTGAATTGAACGGGATAAAATCAAGAATACTTATGTTTATACCAGACATTAGATAACATAGAAATAAAATCTGTGCAGGATTTTTGTAACAATTTTTTATAATGTGACTCATTTACTTTTTCAATTTTGTACATGGTACATTAACTTGAATTTTAACATTATACTCGTGCATACAATTCTCTGGAAGGATTATGCATAAGGAGCAGGAGAATGAATAATGGTTAAAGAGTGAAACGAGCCAGTTCTTTGTCCTTTGTTTTACAGCTTCATTCTGAATTCTGAACTGAAGAATGTGGACATGCAGATGACTTGAAGCAGATGAAAGACTGGGAATCCCTGGTGAAAAATGACGGGTATTACGGTAAATACGGAAAATGGAAAATGGAAAGTTTCAAGATTCAAGATTCAAGATTCCAGATTCCAGAAATTAGGCCTAACAAAGTAGGGAATTTTCTGTTCTGTTGGTATTCTAGCTTTTAGCTTTGTCTTCTCTTGGAATAAAAGAACGGGCTCATCTGCTGGTATCAACCATCAACTTTCTCTTGTCACATTTTCAGACGACGGCTCTGTTGGCTGTCAACCGTCCGTCTAGGATCTAGGACCTAGGATCTAGGATCCAGCACGTTTAAAAGTTTTAAGAGTTGTTCCCGTCCTTGCTATGACAACCACAATCTCTATCTCTATAAACTATGAAGAATGAAGAACAAAATGGAGAATGAAATTTAGTAGTATAATCCTAAACTTTTTGTAGCTTGAAAGATACAGGATACTTGCCATGCCTAAACTCTGACATGATTTTCTTTACTTTTTGAATATTCGTAATCCGTAGTCTTTGTATAATTTATGGAGGAGAGTTTGGAATTTGCGTCGTTGTCGTTGTTGTATTTCCCATCCTTACAAAGTTTTGATGCTGCTTGATAATGCTTGCAGCTAAAATTTCATGAGGTAAAGAACAACTTTGAAGACTTTCAAGATTTCTGTTCATTCTCTTTACTATATACTCTCCGAGCTCATGTACAAGTGTACACTGAATAGTAAACACTAGAGACTAGAGACTAGAGAGCTCTAATAATAATTTGTAACTAGAGCACGAGTAAACTTCTCATTAGCAAAAAACAAGGGTAGATTTTCAACAGTAGATCCATTTTATACTCTGCTCGTCGTTATCTTCAATTTAGAGATATTAGATAATGATACGGTCCTCAGAGTCTATGAAACTGAGGCTGAAAAGGAACAGGAAAAGTTTCCATGTCTAAATTTCTCATGTTATGTAAAGTTTTGCATAGAGTACAGAGTACAGTACACTGTATCAAATAAAGTAGTGTAATAATAAGTATCCACATTCTACATTCTCTATTCTACATGAGCGTGTGAATGTGAATGTGAAAACTATACCTACAAAATACCAAACACCGAATACAGAATACAGAATACAGGATTCAGCTCTAGACTGTAAACTCTAGAGCTTGGGAAAGTTAAAGTTAAAATGGAGATAAGCAGTGGACGGTTGCATAGGGAATTTCTAATGGACACTTTGAGAACATTTCCTACGGCATTACGACTGTCATTATGCATTTAGCATTTAGGAAACATAAGACGAAAAGTACATACAAACAGCAGAGAAGAGAAGTTAGAATCTACACTACTTTTACATGTATAAAAGTGAGTGAGAGAGCTGCAATTTTATTCGTTTAGTCTCATTGTCTTTCCTCTATATTTTAGTGCAAGAATTTTAGAATCTAGAATCTAGAATCTCCGGTAATTCCTATAGAGAATTAACTCTGCCGGGAAAAATATAGTCTGTGTTTTGTGTATGTGCATTCCGTATTCTATATTCCAAACGTGTGCCCATTATATTGTATTTCTCCAGGATCCAGGATCGTAGAAAAGTACGTGTGTATAACCATCCTATCGTTAAACATTTAACGACCCTGCATTTTCATTTGGGACTTAAATTTGAATGACTTTCTATTTTCTACTTTCTAAGCAAACCATTTCAAAATTCTAAAGGGATTGTGAATTGTCGAGGTACACGGTGGAAAATGTAGATTTTACATATGAGATATGAGTGAGAGTAATTTTCAAGGATTGAATAAAATTCTGGTTACTTTTCTAATACGTGTTTTAGTTTTAGTCATTTTTACACAATTTTAGCCTCGATGCTGAAAAAAGGAAAAAGTAAAGTCCACGTGTATGCATATTTAGGATTAGAAAAGTAAAAGTAAATAAAAAGTAATAAGTGTGTACATTGTACATGTATATATGTATTTTTTGTGTATATGAACAGCAGCAGCTAGTTTACATAGACTTAGACTTAACATAGACTGTGATTCACAGGAGAGTTGAGAGTTGAGAATGGAGAATGGAGAATTTTCAGTTTAGAATTTGGAGTTTAGAGTTTAGAGATTATAAAGTTGAGCATGGAAATTTTCAGGAGGCTTCACTTCCCTTCACTTCACTTGTTCTCTCTTTCCTCTCGCCCGTCGTTAAGTAAAAGGAAAGTTGTTTTGAAATGTGAGTCAAAATGATCTCAAATGCTCCTGGCACTGGGAGGATAAATTTTCCAAAATGAAGGAAAATCTCCATTCTCAAAACTCAAAACTTTCATGATGAGATTTTCTCCTCGAGGGAAAATAATGAGATTGAGTAAAACTTGGCTCTTTAAGTGAACAAAACTACGGGCTATAGATATATTTTATTATGTACTGGCTGTATGTATGCACACTGTAGGTTTTGGAGAAAATAGTACTTTTATATGATATTTTATCTACTATCTATCGTCTACCATATTATACACAAATTTTATATGCTCACCGCTCGCAGTCTGTGTATTATAAAGTCACTCGACATTAAAAGTAAAGTAAAGCAGGAGAAAAGTGAGAGCTTTTCTATATCTTCTTTCCCCATCACAAGTTTACTCAACTTGGGATTAAAATTTTACAGACAACTATATAATCTATAATGTATAGTCTATAGTGTATAGAGGATAGTGTTCTTGTTGTGTGCTATAGAATATCTGCATAATACTTAATTATGCTAAAACATGAGCTGATACATGTAGAAAATCACACACATAAAATTCACAAAAGTCTAGAGTCTAGAGTATAGAGTCTAGTAGAAAAGCCATAAAATTTGGATGTAATGGCTTTTCTCCGCTGCATCGGAGCAAATAAACTGTCATGTTAGACTGTAGATTGTAGACTATGAACTAGCGAAAATGACTGAATTTTACCATTTACCATCCCCAATTTACTGTTTAAAACAGAGCCGTAAAAACTTTTAAATTTATTTGTTGTATTTTCAGTTGAAGTTTTGAAAACTTTATTAAATCTCCAGACTCCAAATTCCAAGCTCCAAAATTTCAAAGATCCCAAATGTCTTTGTCTTTGTCTATGCATATTTTATAATGAATTTAAATTTACATAAAATGAATAAAACCTTGTAAATCTAGAATGTAGAAACTTGTGAGAATTTGAATTCAATGACGATTTCAAAGTCTTGGAGGAAGGAAATGAAGGAAATTTCTATGCTAATGGATAATGGGTAATGGTATTGCGAAAGAGTTGAGAGTTGAGAATAGTAAAATGGAATAGAATTATGGAAATCTTGTACGGATTTTAGTTTAGTTTTCTTCTTTGATTCATTCTCAATCCTCAGTCCTCGCATGCCTTTTCGCTTTTCTCAATTCCAAATCGGCAATGCACAGCGTAGAACTCCCATTATTATTATTATGTGTACAAAGGATGGAAAACGAGGTAATCCAAAGATCTTAGTGCCAAAAGGAAATGTGACGCAAGGGTTATAAATCTTAAAATTTATGGATACTCTTGGATACTTTACCATTGGGAAGATTTTGAAAATACTTTAAATGCAAATCAGGTGCTTAAATAGTCTACAGCACGTGTCGGAGGTATGAAATTTATTTTAAAAATTTAAACCTTTTGTAGTTCTCTTAATATTATATTAAGTATTCAGCATTGCGCATTGAGGATGACTAACAAAGCGTTTTTTAGACACTGTAAATCCTTGATTAGAAAATAGGAAAACATAAATGATTTTTTACTTTGGTTTTCAAGCAACTCAACTTAAGAGGCTGATTTTTGTTACATAATGAAAAGGCACTTTTTAGTGCAATTATTCATATTTTTTAGGTTACTTCGTATGCAAACTATGAAATATGCAGAATGCGTATGCAATAATATGGTTAAAAGGTAACCAAGCAAAATAGTGCAGAAAGATAAATGATTGAAAAATAATCTTACCTGCATTTGGCTGCTCATGTTCATGTTCATGTTCATATTCACGTGGTTCATGTGATGAGGTGGAACGGCAGCAGACATTGAGGAAGTGACAACTGGTGCCTGTGGCATAAAATACATTTTCTGTCTGATGATAACGATAAGTCAACTAGTGAAACAATTTGAATAATTGTGCACAAAAATAGCTTTTTTTAACAAGTTTTAGCGAGTTAACGTTAGATTAAAAATATTAGGTTTTAGGTTCATACAACACAATACAAAATACAATCACGATAACAATAAAATGGTAAAAAGTTGTGATTTATCACTTTTAGGCACTTGGTTTATTATATATAAGGAAAACTATTCATTCGGTTTTTAAAAAAAAATGGTCAGCATAAAACGGAACAACACACGTAAACAAACAAAACAAAATAAGCAAGTTTCTTATCTTTTACGTTTCACAATTTAAGATTTAAAAGGTAGTTTTTCTAATCACAGCCTTTAATTAGTTGATTTGCATTTTAAATCTATTTGCTTTGATAGTTAATGATTGATTTCATAAAACATTCATTATTTTCAATATAAAAGTTCAAAAATGTTGAACATTGGAGACTTTGATAAATCAAGTTAACCAAACAATAATTATTATTGACACTATTTAAATTTAATATTGATTCAGAAATGTTTAAGTATTTGAGATTTTGAGTATTTGAGGCACTTTGATTTGGTATATTATTATTTGCAAATACAGGAATCAACAAGTAGACACTAATGTAATTTATATTGTAGTATGGTAATATGCATTTGCACAATGTAGCACAGTAGGAGTCAGTGGGAGTTGGATTTTTGCATACTGCATACAAAATACAGCGCACAGTATAAGAATAGAAATAGGTCTATTGTAGTTGTATCTCTCTCTATTGATACTGGAACTTGACCAGTCCTAACCAATAAAAAATTAGCCTGCTACGATACTGATTGCCAATGCAATTGATTATTCCTATTGTCAACAGTCAACATTCAACAGTACCTAACATAACAATATAACATGTATCAGTAAAACTGGTAACTAGCATTAGTAAAAATTTGAAAAAAATTGTCCACAAATTTCAAAACCGGGTAAGATTTTTACACTGCTCTACTCTTCTACTCTTCTACTCTATACTTGCAGCTTGTCTGTAAAGAATGAGTGAAATGAAGAAATCCTACTTGTAGCTGGACTTGAGGAAAAGAATAAGAAAAATCAAAAAGCATTTTATCCAATGGACGAATACCTTAGCCACAGCATTAGAATATACATCAGTACATGTTGCATATCTTATGGTAATAAAGTACACACTACACACACATACCACATACCTATACATTCGTACATAATGCATACCTTAATTCTCATCAGAAGGAATGAGTTAAAGAAAAATAAAAGGAAATGATAAAGAAGGTGAGTACAACTGGGCGGATCAAGTATTAGTCATCTACCAATGGGAGAGAACGGACGACGAGACGAGCTGCTTCTTTTTTCTCCCCTTCGTCTTTCAAATTACCACTATTTACTATTTACCGTTTACTGCTACTTTTTCATTCACAAAATAAAAAGGAAAAGTAAGTAGCCATCGCCCGCCAAAAGAAAAGAAAAAGGAGAGAGAGAATGACACTGTACACTGGACTGTCCTAGTCTGCTTTGAGCTTTGAGCTTTGACCAACATGTGTTTTACACTTCCGTAAAGAAGATGAGGTAACGGTTCATCTTTTCTTCTCTCTCTCTCTCTGCCTTTCTTTCCATCCCGTTAGAATAATTATTAAAAATGTATGTGGAATAGACTGGACACTGTATAAAAATTACGTGAAAAAATATCTAACGGGATTCTAGATTCTATACATCATGTGTGTATTCATCAATGATATTTTTCCCGAATTTCAACAAAAAATGTCGAGTGGAACGACTATTGAATGAATGAACGGGATCTATTTTGAATTTTTCTTGTCCAATCATTCGTCCTTTGTTCAAAGGAAATAGAAGTGAATGGATGAGTATTTTCTATTTTCAAAAAAATTCATGATAAAAAATTTACTATGAATCACACTATGTACACTGTACACAGTACATTTTAGAGTGTACACTGTATACATAACTGGATCTTGGACATTGTCCGTATCAATTTATTGTTTATCCCCCTTATTTATTTTATAAGAGATCATATTCCAATTCCAATGGCGTTTGTCCATTTTTCCCTGGGAAATCAATGTGTCAGTACATAAATCTGTGTATGAATACCTTATGAATTAAATTGAATTGAATCAAATTTGGAGATTGAGATGGTACGTGATTTCCCATTACTAAAATTACTGTAGATAGAAGTATACAGAATACATGATGTTTTGTTTAAATTTCATTTTCCAAATCCATGAAAACCTGAAACCTGAATGACAAGTTGGATTTTCCACGTAGATATTTGTATTTATTTATTTCTTCCATTTTTGTTTGTATCGGTCAGTAGAGATGAAACTAGTTAATAGAGGAGCAACGATACATAAAGATTTTTCCAAGAATTTTCACACGGAAGCAACATTCACCTTTCAAGTATTTATAATGGGAGGAAAAGTAATAGGTGCAAAAAAAGGATAGGTAAATTCATTAGAAGGAGGAAAACTGGACCAAAAGTATCCTGTTCCCATGATATAAACATGACCATGTATGTACAATGTACAATGTACATGTGTAGTGTCCACTACTCATTTGAATTCAAATCCCTGTTTATATTTGTCATAATCTTGTGTGTGTTGAAAAGAAATCTCGAGGTTTTTTGTTCCAGGACAACATTTCAACATTACACCACGTTGTATTACATAAAGAGCAATGGAATATCAGAACAAGTTTGAAGCGATTTGAAACAAGTGTTCCTCGTTCGTCCACGTCCGAGCTAAACTAAAGCAAACAAAACACTGTTGTTTCTAGTAAAGTCCGAGACCGAGATCGAGTCTGAGTTGTTTGGTTCCCACAAGGAGATATCACCACCGACCAAGAATGATTTTATGGTAATTCCGAGTATAGAGTATAGAGTATATAATATTATAGCAAATGACTACTCATTCCGATATACTCGTGTATCACATGTGTGCCCAGTGTACCCAGTGTACAGTGTAGAGTGTACAGATATGCATGGGGGATGAAGGTGCTTTGTGCGATATGCTTTTGTTTTGACTGGATCTCGGAATCTAAAAACTGGAAAACTGGTCTGTAGCCGACCATCCGCGTGGACTGGTGGACTGGACCGGTCTTCGCGCGGATATATACTTGCTCCTCCACACTATAATTAATACAGTTCCTTATAAATGCCCATACACCAAACACTCACACGATCACTCTCACTCACATGTTGCGTGCTCCTTCTCTCCCGTACCGTAGCCTCAAAACTCAAAACTCATCATGTCCATTCTTCTTCTCTTTCTGGTCAGGAACAAGTTGATGTTCTATATTTAGCATTGTGCTTTTCTGGTACATATCATTCACATTTTTATTTATTACTTCAAATCTCAATTTTCTATTTGTATTTTTATGCCTGGGAGTTTTCACGCTCAGCTCGATTCCTCGATGCCTCGATGCTCGATTCAGTTGTACAATCTATCTTCACACAGTATTTTTTATCCTTATTTGTATAATATTCAAAGCACAATAGAAATACAGGTCATGCTAGGAAGAGTAAAGCAAAAGCATAGCAGAGTGAGTATCAAGTACAACAACATGTTGCAACTTGGTACATATGAATTTACATGAATATATCATATCTACACAAATAAATAATACCAAGAAAATCTCAAAATCCTCTGTGTACGTGTACCTTTTGAATACGTATCAATTCCATTCAATTCAGTTCAATTGATGGGATGGGAAAGTATCCATGATAACACAAAGTATAAAGTATAAAGTACAAAGTGAACTAATAATAAAATAATTATTGAACATCACAACCACTTTTCATATTGACCCTTCATACACATTATACATATGTTATACACTTAGTTTACACGTTGTGTGTTGTACGTTGGCTCTCGTTCTGGGAATGTTGCAAAAAACAATGATATCTGTTGCGTCTGTGGTCAAACTGGAATACCAAAATTAGATACAGTATCAAAATGTGTGAGAATGTTAAATAATTCAACATTAAATATATATTCTAAATCTGCCGAATGATTCTGAATCCACAAAACCTGTTTTGACCTTTCCGTATGAATACATTTTTATTATGTTTTGACAAAGGATATTGAACATACAATTTATATATTTTACATTTTCATAAGGTATATCTGTATTTTGCATTTTGTAAACTATATTGTCATTCATTTAGATTTACAGCGTTTTTTATAGCCACTAATATTTTGAAAACAATGTGGTTGAAAATTGAAGACGTTTTTATAGTACGTGTCATGGAAGCTTGTGCATTGTGCAGTCGTTGTGAGAAGGGTGTGAGTTCAAGTTGACGTTGAGGTTGAGGTTTAGGTGTGATGGATGATGGATCGATGAGGAACAAAAGGAGTAAAAATCAATGAAAAAGATTTCGTCTTGGTAAGGAAAAACTTGAGGATGGTGAAAATAACTAAATGTGTGAACGAGAACGAAAACGAGGACGAGAAGACGAGAAAGAACGAGAAAAGGGAAGCACAAGTGTAAAGTTTAAAGCGTAGAGCTTGAGACGTTTTTTGATTATTCTGTTTCTCTCTCTCACTCTCTCTCTGTCTGTCTTTCTCCTCACGGCGCATTTTTGTGAGCGCATCTCTCGGAGAAATAAAATGGAACCTGCTAAGTTTTTCTCCTCCTCCTCCAGCTTCTCCAGTTTGTCTCTTCTTTGTCGTTGGCTTTGGGTTTGGTTTTAGTTTTTCCTCTCGTTTTCACTTTCTCCTTCTCAAGCAGCGTGTGTGTGTGGTTATATGATGCAGAGAGAAAGAGTGCAAGAGACAAGACGGCGAACCCCTTCATTGGCTCCGAGTTTTCTCTATTCTCTCTCTATCTTTTCCTCTTCATAGAAGTGACTATAGCAATCCCTGCTTTCTATAGGGCTCCTATAGCGCAAGCAGTTTGGATCACAAGCCGATCTGCAATGCATATACGCACAACTCACATCCTTCCCATTCCGCACACAACACACAACACAAAACAACGCCACTCCGCTTCTTCTCGTTCTCTTTCTTCTTCTTTTCACTCTTTCTTTCTCATCATCATCACCATCACCATAGAGTTGCTGAGATGCAGGAACTTTTCTGTTTCCCTTTTAGTTTCAGTTTCTCGCTCCCCTCTTCATATGTACCCGTGTACTGATGCATGGCTGAGCATGATGATAATATTTTCCAGAGACGAAACGAGACGAGTTAGACTCCCCGAGTTTTTCCACCAACTCCTTTCCCGCATGCTCCACTTTCCCTCTTTCCATTTCCCATCTTTATGTCTTATGTTATGTATACATATATTTAGATCAAAAGGCAGAAAATGGAACGGCAATGGCAAAAACATGAGGCAAAGGAAGGGAAGAACTCGGGTAAAATAAAATAATTCTGGTAATTAAAAAACCACTCCCTCCCCCGGAACAGCATGATGGAGGTGGATGATGGAGGAACCTTTTCCTTCTTTTCTTCACTATACGAATATATTGAATGCTCTTATATACATCATTTATGTTATATTATTTCTCAACGTCATCATTTTAAAAATTCAACAATTCATTATTTAAATATTTATGCATTGCAAATCAGATCTCTGTATGTGTATTATTAATTATTTCTAATATTTATATTAATATAAAACAAAAATATACAATTTCATAGACTTTTTATGCATAATAATTAAAATAAGGGTAAAAAGAGTAAAGTACATTTATATCATGGTTAAATATTGATTATTGATTATTGATACAAAACCTTTATAAAGTATATCAAATACACCTGTTAATTTATAACATCAAATTATTTCCTTCTTTTACATTCCAGATTTAACAAAAACAACAACAACACAGCGGTAATAGCAATAATAATTGAAACTTGTAACTTAGCCTTCTACTTTCCACTTTATAACTTTACTTTCAAATTACCGAAAACTTTGTGCAATTCCTTTGTACGTACAAAGTATAAAGTATAAATGTCATGTGAAAGGATAACAGTAGAGAAGAAAAGTGGCAAAGATAATAAACAAATCTTTACATCTTTTATTCCCAACAATCTTTGTGGTTGCGATAAAGCAAAAGTTGCTAGTACAAAGTACAAAGAACAAAGTAGAAAGATATCAGTACAAAAAGGCCTTGAGCAACAGAGACAATTATAAAATGTAAAAGATGGAAAATGGAAAATGGAAATGCTGTAATATATAATAGATATATATAATAATATAATATAATATTATGCATATATACATAATTTCCAACTTTGATTCTACATTCTACGTTCTAGAAAAAGAGGGAGAAAAGTAAGCACCTAGGTTTCTATGAACTATATCTATACTCATCTCCGTGGAAAACTTGAAGGAAAATAGCAAAGCACCATTCTTATTATGACTATTACTAAGCTCATAAGCTCCACTTAAAGTTGATGGCAGAATCAAAGTACATGTAGATTTTAGATCGTTTTATACGATATTTCACATAATATTGTACATGTTCTACATATTCAGTGAATATTATTCAGATACATATTTATAGTGTAGTCTTACACATGCCGCCTGACGTACTGAATGCTGAATGCTGCATACTAAATTCTAAATACTAAATCTTTATGACACGAAATACTTTTAGACAAACTTTGTCTAACTTTCTATGAAGCTCTGACAGCCTTCATTTTATCTATCAGTTAAGACCGTGACTAGAAAATGGGAAATGGAAAATGGAAAGCAGAAAATAGAAAATGGAAAATGGCGAGAGGAATGGAGAAAAGTGGAGAAACTTTACCAGAGTTGTTATAAACACTTGAATGCTTTCCTAAGTAAACTTTAGAAACAGGCAGAAAGAGTCTAGGGAAATTCAATGGGCTTTCAGTTTACATATTCCACAGTCGACAGAATATTAAAACGGGCATCTACTACATAACATGTATATAGCACAAACTACAAGTTGTATACAGCATACAGTATAAAATATAATATTCACAGAGAAAATCCAAGTTTATGCGGGAGACGTGGAGACGTGGAGAGAAAACTTATAGAAAAGTACGCAGATGAGAAAATTTCCTGCATGTATTTACCATACAAATTTACATATGTACATATGTTGACTGTATGCATAATGAATGAATAAAACTCAAAGTATCCAGAAACCTAAAATCTAGAGTCTAGAATCTAGAATCTAGAAGTATTATGTAAACCTTGAACGAGGAGAAAGTTATAAAACTTGAGATGGAAAGATAACTTACAACTTGTTATACTACGTATCTCTGGCTATATGGAATTTACATATATGCAGTCATTTTATAATATATTACGTATACAGTATACAGTATACTGTGTATAGAGTATAGAGTATAGAGTTTTAATATATAACTTGATCCTTTGAATTTCATTTCCTTTTCTAAATAGAGAGAAAGAAGGGTTTCACTTTATCATAGATTCTTCAGTCGTGAGTAGTGAAGCAAAAGAGACGAGTTCATGGAATTCCCTCTCTCTTCTTCTTTCTTCTCCCTTCCTCTTTTCTCATGCATGCTTTGTGCTTTCCCTCTGAAAATTCCTGCACGTTTAGTATATCCAGTACAAGCATACATACAGATGGATATAAGCATTATATTCTTATACTTTCCTTTACTTTACTTTACTCCATATTACTTGACGTTGTTACTTTCCCTTATTTCCAGGACAGCGCTCATTAGCATTCGTTAGTAATGCATTAAAATGTGGGTACAAAGACAGCGACAAGAACAGGGAAAGAGACGGAAAGAGAAGGAAAGAGTGAGACTCAAAGTCTATTTTATAGAAAATGGAAGGATGGGAAATGGGAAAGCGGATGTCTGTGAATAACTAAAAGAGAAAAGAGAAACTTTACTCTTTCTCTCTCTCTTTCTCTCTTACTTTCAAAGTTTGTCTAATAAAGCTGTGTATAGAGTATAGAGTATAACGTATAAAGTATAGAGGATAGATACACCTACCTTCAATATATTTAGTCTATAATGACTAGAGTGTAGAGCAGGTATTAAGTACTAGACATTAGATGATAGGAAAAGGTATTACCGAGCCCAGGCTGCATCTACAATCTGCAATCTTCGCCTAACATGAAATAATGACTAGCTCTGACTCTGGTTCTGACTCTGACTTACTCTATAATTTTGTCTAATATCTAATAATATAGCGAGCCTCGTGCAGTCTGGAATTGTATTTTAATACTGGGAAATATAGTTTTATAGTCAGTTTTTATCGATCCTCAATAATTTCGTGGAAAACTTTTCCCTCGTTTCCTTTGCTCTTCTATCTCATTATATTTTAATTACATTGCTCAGACAGCTATACGACTTGTACTTCTAGCTTCTACTTTTACTTCCACATCGACATCGACATCAAAATCAACGTAAAGCATATTGCCACATTGAAATCCTATACACATCTACACCACTAACTTTGAAAAGGCAATCATTTTCTCTTTTCTAGAAATTTCCGGCTTGTCTAGAATTTTGAGTCTCGTGTAAAAACCTTGTTTGACGCTATAAATGTAGAATACAGGTAAAAATCCACATCCTTTGAATTAAGTTACATTCTTCCAATTAATGACAAGCACCGTGCATGGTGTTTGAGGAAATGACGCTTGTGGTACCAGAGTCAGGAGTCTAGAGTCTAAAGGCTAGAGACTATATTCAGCAGTATGAAATATTATAAAACATTTGACGATGACAGAACGCCTATAACTTATAACGATTAAAAATATTATAAAAAATATACACGGAAAAAGAATTAACCTATAAAAACGGATGAAAATGGAATGACTAAAGTTAGAACCCTAAAATTAAAATTGAGTCTATGCTTTACTTGTAGTTTGTTCATTTTCTTCGAAATTTCATAGGACATTTGAAAGCATACGGAAAATGTAGAGTATAATATAGTATAGTATAAAGTATAGAGATCTCTTATTGTTTTTGAAGAGGAGACATTCAGTTTCATTTCAATTTTCAATTTTCCATTTTGCTCTTGTTCCTTCAGTTAACATTTGTCTATGAAGTCTAGAGTTTAGAGTTTGGAATTGAATGCAAAACACAAAGTAGATATACCAACATTTTACAATGCTGTGTAAACTCATTTGGCTACATACAATGTAAATTGTACGTTGTAGATCTATTTCTCATTAAAATGTTACCAAGGGATTCAAAGGAAGAAAATGGAGAGGTTTCATTTAAAGAGTAAAGAGGAATTTGAATTCTTGGTTGAAGGTTGGTTCAAGATGACTCGTTTTTGTTTCACTTTTGTTTCTATTTACTTTTCCTTTCCTTTTGAGCTTCGAGTTCTCAGTTCTCAGTTCTGAATTCGAGTTCTGAGGCACACAACACAAAATAGCGACAGACAAAGAAGGACACTCGAAACTTGAAAGTTGAAACATCAGTCGACTTGACTGTCTCCTTTCTCCTTTTCTCATCACTCATCACTCAACATTCAACACAACTCACAATTTAGCACAACATGAAACATAAAAGGCAATGGCACAAAATAACACAAAACAAAACAAAACACAGCACTCATTTCCAATTTTGAGACAAAAGCAAGTTGCTTTTATCTTCAATTCTCATCAGTTGTGTACTTTGAAAAGAGTCCATAGTCCAGAGTCCAGGATCCAGAGAACGGGGATTGACAATTGACAAGACAAAAGAGATAAGAAAAGATGAAAGACACTAGGCACTGCTCACTCATCCTCACCCACGTTTTCCTCAAGACTCAAGAAACACAACTTGAAACTACATGTAATATTTATTCTTCTTCAAACTCCATCATCTATGGAAATTGAAATCCCTAGGGAGAAAATGTTAAATCACGTAACTTTTGGTAATAATTCTTCAGTCTTCTTAAAACTTGAAAGACTTGAAACTTTTCAAGTCAAAGTAATATCAGTACATTGTACAAAAGGTATAAAACTTAACTTATCATAAGTTGAAAGACACTACAAAATTCTGTAAGAGCAGATCAGCTCAGAGTAATGAGGAATGAACCAGATAAAATTTCACTTTCAATGTCAATATTAATGTCAATGTCATTGACCAAGCACAACTCTCAAATCTCAAATGGTCAAGAAAAACAAATACAAATTATTTTGTACATATGACAAGTCTCGTTGAACAGTGAACAATGAACAAAGCAAGGTACTTACATCCTCATCTCCAATCTCCATCAAAATTTATATCATCCTCATCTCAATGATACGACCATCTAAAAATAATATACATATACATGTGCACTTTGATTCAAAATGTTGAATTAAAAAATCACCTCAATTTTTCTCTCATCTTTTATTGTATTGTAGTTTGTAGTAGAAAAATCTTGATTTGTTTGTATTGTGAATTGTAGTCCGTTGGACATCAGATCCTAATTTTTTTATATAAGAGTTGTGCACAATAATAAAGGCAGGAATACATATGTACACTCTGTACAATGGGTAACCTAGTTTAAAGCCCAGTGATCCGCCATGTTCATTAATACTATAATTTTATATGTAAACGCCATGCATATATGTAGATATGTATAAATAAGCTCCATTTATATAATAAATCTCTATAGCAAACGATTGAACTACCGTTTGTTAAAATGTTTAACTCATTTCACTACCTAAATTTGTATAGTGTATACATATTATTCAATTTTAATATCCGTATCAGCATCACAAATAATCATATACAATGTTCAATGTTCAATGTGCAATGTGCAGTGCAGACTATTGTTTGATTTTTGTGGAAGGAAATCTGTAAAAAATAATAAAGAAAAGAACTGAAACTGGATTTTATGAATGAAGATCAATGAAAAATGAGAAATGGGAAATGAGAATATCCGTACGCGAGAAAAAATAGAGGTATAGAAAAAACTTGTCGTTTGCTCATCAGATGCTTTTGGTTTGATTTCAGCTTTATGAATAACGTAATGAATAAAGTGTCTAAGCTTCCGAAATAGTTGAGCAACTGCGTACCGTACTAATGCTGTACATTGTACATTGTGCATTGAACATAGTGTAGTTAGTATATTTATAATTTTACTATTACACGTAGATATTTCTCATTGAAAAGTTTGGGAAAAATTGGTTCATTGCTACGTGATTGCTGGAGAGAGAGAAAGAGAGAGCGCAGAGTGCTGAGCAAAACCAGTTTTCAAGTTTTATTCCGATTCGGAAATCATCAGTGGAACCACTAAGAAAAAATTTAGAATCTAGCTACAGAAAATAAGCAACTGTTTCTCACGCTGAGAGATCCAGATCCAGGACAATTTCTATCCCTGTCCATCTCTCTCTCTCGTTTGTTCCCTTATGTATTGAATGTATAGAATATAGAATATAGAAGATGGAAAATCAAAGCGATAATGCAGAATAAAGAACAAGCATTACACACTACACATATCAAACATCTGTAATCCAGTTTCCATCTAACAAATGGAAAATAAGAAGCTGAAACTGCCTTGAAACGGCATTATTTTGAATTATTTAATAAATCTCCTTTTTATTTACTATATACTAAAAATATTTATCCTCACTTTATGTAAAAAGTAAAAAATATCATGCTTTTTTACACATAAAAGTGCGTAATAGTGATATAAAAATTTTTGATTTTATTTTTCCCTGGTTGAAAAGTAAAAAACTACTAAAAAATTGTGTTTTAAGTTTTAACCGTATTCCAAATTTGATATTTGATATTCCATCAAAAATGGAATTGAGAGAAATAAAAATATTTAAAAAATGACTCATATTCCCCAAAAAATGAATGAGAGTCATGAATACAGAGTACAGCATGTGGATTCACGTGAATTTACTCGACATTTATGATGAGTTAACGTAAAAGTATAAGTTAAAAGTTAAAAGCTTCCTTCCGCCAATGTCCACATGTACATAAATAGATAAACACAATCAACATTACAGTACATATCAAGTGGAGGGTAAGAAAAAAGGAAAACTATTATTTCGTCCAGCTAAACCTACAATTTAAGTGTTGCTGGAAGGGAGATCATGCTGAGTCAAACAAGACAACAAAGGAAACGAAACTCAAGGTGTGAAGAAGGGGCGGGTGAGCTGTCTGTCCATTTGAGTTTTGTGTAAAAACGCTGTGTGGGCTTTTTAACGCCCTTTGCTGTTTTTACTGTTTGTCTGTCACTCCTTTCAATTCCATCCTCTCTTTTTCTGAACATTGTACATAAATACATTGTTTTTGAACCATTTTTAAAAATTGCAAGTATTTTTTTACATTTATTTTTTATATAGAACCTAGAACCAAGAACCTAAACGTTCTGTACTTTGGATTTTGAATTTTGGATTTTGGATATCTGCTGTACATCTTTTTCAATATAAATCTCCATAATATATTATATGTTCTGTATTTTGTACTTATCCAGGCTTTTTCATCCAATATGCTGATAATTATCCTCGTTTCATGTTTATTTTTAACTAGCTTTGTTACACGTCTAATTTATCCGTATATCATTTATTTATACCGTAGATACACCATAGATACATGGTTTATTAGACATTGGGCACTTGCTTTGAATTTGATATTATTATTTTGAATTTTCAGGAAACGCCAGATAATATAAATCATGCTATGGAAGAGTCGGTGTCGGTGTCGGTGTAGGAATAAGAATGAGAATGAGAATAGAAAACCACCAACGAAATTCTAGAATTTTAATGAGTCTGCACTGCACACTGCACACTGTACACATTGAAATTCAAGTCGACTTTACTTTGCTCTTTACTTTAATTTGACTAGATTTTGCTGCTGGTTTTGACTTTGGCTTTAGGATTCACTATCTTGGATGTGTGTGGAAAATGTCTGTTTCATTTCATCTATGTACATTTTACATAGAATTCTCTAGAATCCAGCATCCAGACTTTGCAGGCGCCTCTCTTTTAGCTTGTCAGTAGTCAGTAGTTTTATACAATGTAGAGTTTATGCATATATTAGAGTAATACACTTAGATAAACTAATGCATGAAAGGCAAGGCAAGCTGATCTTGTTTGAGAATTGAGAATGTAAAAGGAGCCTCTGTCGAGTTTTCCACTCATTTAAATCCACAAGTAGAGAAACAGTAGAGAAGAAACAGAAGAAGAAAAGGAACAAGTAGATAAAGTAAAGTAAAGCAAAGTAAAGTAAAGAAGAAGCAAGTATCAAGTATTAGACAGACAGACACAACTAGAGAGAGAGACAGAGAGAGAGAGAGAGAGAGAGGATGGATAATAAATCAAATCTGATAATAATGGAAGGCATTTCTCATGGTTCCTCACAGTGGTACTGAATCTCCATAAATCTTCTATATACACATGCGAGGTCTCTCTGCATTTTGTACATATATCATATATGCTTCTCTTCTATCTTTCTTATAACTTTATAAAAGACAAGAGGGAATCAGGGATCTGAATTTGAATTCAAATTCAAGTCTCAACTCCTCGACTAGCATAGCAATCACAAGTAGAATGAGAATGAGAATAAGAATGGAAATGAGTAAACTAATTAATTTCCCAGCTTAAGTTTCACTAATTGTTTTTCTTCAGAGTCGTTCAAAGTTTCCTTATTCCTCTTTTCTCTTGTCTCTATTCTCCATTCTCTACGTATTTTCCTCATCCATCCTATTTTCTCGTCTTCTTCTTACTCTATTTTGCTTCTTCTATTCTCTTTTTCCTCTTCCATTTGTTTGTTTTAGTACTTTTCTTTAGTATTTATCCACGTTCTACGTTCAACGCTCCTACCACCTAAAATACGTCATTGGGAAGTTAAGTCGTAGATCGTAAATGTATCCAGATATTTTATATTTTACTAGCACAAAGGACTCTCTTTCTCTCTCTCTCTCTCTTTTCTCTCTTAACTTAAGCCCAGGACTTGCAACTAGAACTAGAACTAGCAAAGCTGCTTAAATAAATAAGGAGTGATTGAAAACACTGTGCAGTGTGGATTGTTTTGGTGTTGATGCTGATCCTCGTGGATCATGATGAAAGGTTTCCATTTCCATTTTCAATTCCCAACTTCAGTTTCACTAAGAATAAAGAAGGGAAACTTTACGTAAAAATTACATTTTTACTACCTTTTCCTGTTTTTTATTATTCTCTATTAAATCAAATTTTGTTAATAAGATGTAAATTTATGTTGAAGGTGTCAAAAAATTAATTTTTCACACCTCACAACATAACACGTCAATCAGGAACTGAGAATTGAGATTGACGCTTGAGGACTGATGTATTGAATGTATTGATGATATGTTGTGCGTTGTGCCATATGGTTAGTTGTTTGTTGGTTGATTGGTTCACGTGGCTGTTTGATGTTCGATGATTGAAGAGGAGGCAGAATCATTTCCGCTTCATGAGGCATAAATCATAAATCATGAATCATAAAGTTCAAAAGGATCATCATGCGATGGAATCTGGAGAATAAAGGATAACGTATTGAATATTGAGTCACTAGTATTTTCCATTTTTTTTCTCCCATCTCTTTTGACTTTCCATGTGTGATACATGTGCGTGTGTTCAATTTTGTTGGAATTAGAGTGGGAAATTTGTACTTTCTACACTTTATTTTCTTCCATAACCGCCAAATATCCTACACGATGGATAATTGGTACGGTACAATGTACAGACACATCATTATTGTTCTGTTATTATGTTCTTATTATTATGCCTCATCTGCGGTTTTCTGTAGGAAGTGGGAATGAATTCAGAATTGACGTGTATAATGTATATAATTTTCCATTTGTGTATAATTTTGCTTCTTTTGACTGGTATATTATGAAAACACATGACGAATTGAGCGTAGAACACAAAACATAAAATACAGAGTTGGCCATATTATGTACAGAATACAGAAATTCAATTGGTATATTTGTAATTCTAAAAATAATTAGAGCTCTAGTTTCTATTTTGTATTTTGTATTTTGTCCTGTTTTGTACTGTATTATCCAACAATGTCGAATGTCGAATGTCGATAATCATAGATCAGAAGGTGAAAATTGGTCTAGTGACGTCTCGATTATTATAGAATAAAATGACACACAGTGTACACTTCTTTTGTAAAATTTGATGAGTGATGAGGAACGGATGATGTGTCATGCGGAATAAAAACAACATTTTCCTCTTGCAAATTTCATCTTATTTCATATGGACGATATGCCTTTTAAGTTACGAGAATAATTTGGAAAGGAAAACTCAATACTGTAAAAAGTAGAAGGCAAAAGGTAGAAGGTGGAAAGTAGAAAGTAGAGGGTGGAAGGTTCAATAATATATTATACAAGTGTGAAAGGGAACAAACACACAAAATCCAATGAGCAGTTTACTTATTTTACATTTTACACCAGCATCGTGAATCGTGAAGCACAGGTGCTTCAGTAACAATAATAAAAATAAGTGCATGCAAATTTTCATTAACATATATCTATAATCTGTGCATGTGTATCTAGTATACACTATAAAGTGGATATATCTACCCGTAGATTTTCCGGTGGAAGTTGTAAAAGTAATTAAATTTTATGTAGTTGTGTGAGGTATTTTATGTTTTCCATTTTCTACGACTCTCTTGACAATTTATGCAATCCAGAATCTAGAATCTAGAATCTAGAGTCTAGCATCTAGAATCCAGAGGATGTTAAAAAGGCGGATGAAGAAAGGAATTAATGCGTTTCTATAGTATTTTGGTGAAAGTACAGTTTACAGTTTACAGTTTAGTGTGCAGTTTGCAGTGTACAGTGTAAAGTGTAGTTGCCATTAGGGAAATATAGAAAAGAGAAAAGAACACATGCGAATGAAATTCATGGAGGTACCTAAACGTTAAAAGTTATATGCTTCATGTATGTACAATGTGCAATGCACAATGTACACAAGCAATAAAACCGATTAAAGTACGAGCCCTGAGTTGATGTGTAATTTCCTGTTAAAAATGAAGATTCAGAATCTAGAATCTAGAATCCAGCATCTACATTCTCCGTTCTCCATTCTCATTCCATTTTTATGTTATCGTAGAGAGAAAAGTGAAAAGGGAAGGCTTTATTCCATGGAAAAATCCATAGTAGATATTCATTCATTTCACGTTGTTGTCAAACGGCAATGGTTCTGGTCTTAATTGTTAGAAGAGATGCAAAAATGAAAATTCCAGGGAAACCATTTGGTATGACTCACTCTTCCGATATTTAGGTACTTTTACTCACATTAAATATTATGCACTAGGAACTAGGCACTGGGCGCTAGGCGCTAGGCACTAGGGTTGAAATTCATGAGATTAACCGTGTGAGAAGACTTAATTAAGCCGATAAATTGCATTTGTACTCTGTACTTTGTACCAGCATCACAAGTCCGGTGAAGTGCAGTCAAGGCGTCAAGCGTCAAGGAAAGAATGTATACAAATATGTATCTTGTTTGCTTTTATTTATCTGACTTCCGACGACTTACACCCTGCATATTGAATGCATATCGTAAACTATGTACCACACCAAACACACTCACACACATCTTCACATGTCCCATCTAAATGTGACTTTGAATTTTATTATTACTCGTAAGGGGAATTCTCTGGTGTCTTCTTCTCTAGACACTAGACACTAGACACTAGACACTAGATACTAGACTCTAACTGCAGACACTAAACATCTCTTATCATTCTTCTTCTTTCCCCCAGTTTTAACTTACAATCTTTTGCTAGACTGACTTTAATTTGCACTTGTACATTGGACACTGTACGTTTTCCTGCTCCTGGCTCCAGGCTCCTGCACACCAAACACCAAACACCAGACACCAAGTCTATAACTAAATTCTTTGTTTTGTTCCCCCACATAAGATTTCCTAAATACCAAATACTATCAGCCAGTCTATGTAATTCTGTAGAAAAGACGGAAGAGAGAGGACTATAATCTCAACAGTCATTTCAACTGTCTTAATTCACATGCTCAAAATTAAGTTTCAACCTATTTAAATTCATGTGCAATGTCAAATCCCCCTTTACGCTCTCACATTCATTTTTATGATTTCCTCATGGCTCCATGACTTCATCCATATTCATGTTTCATGAGCTTTCCTTCCTTTTGAAACTTTAGGGTTCTTCACTATGACAATGGCAACGGAGAATGCAGCAGTTAGAGATAGTCACAGACTACTGCGGATTTGAGGACTATAAAGTTGAATTTTTATTCTGAAAGGTGATTCGTACTACATAATTAAAAATGATGATTGATGATGGATGAGTCAAAAAAATAATGCGGCAAAATGGTTATTTCAAATTGTGAATTTTTTCTAGTTTCTAGTACGAAAAAAGTCGTAAATAAATCTAAATGTTTCATGATGATTTTTGACTGCATAATTCAAAGTCACAATATAAAAAGTTTAAGTTAAAGTCAAAGTTACATGTATATTCAAAGGACAGGTTAAAGTAAATAAAGTTTAAGAAACTAGAGTTTCGAGTGCGACTGAAGGCATAAAAGGACAATACAGCATGCAAATGAAAGTAATGGAAAAGCTTTGTCTTTCCAACTTAATCTACCCACTTCTTCTGCCTGTCGTTGTCGTTTTCGTTGTTGTTGTACAACGTACAATATACAAGAAAATTTCAATTTCCGACCGTATAATAAATAATGTCAAAGGCGTCATTCTTGAAACTACTAATACAAACAACTTGAATGTACTGTGTTCGTACAAACTCGTAGTCATGTGTAGTGAATTCGTATACATGCAGAGTTTCTTCTGGAAAATCTAAAATCAGCAATCAATTTATATTAAACAAACTATTTACAATGTGCAAACAATGTGACTTGACTAAATTAAATTCAGAACCTCATGCCAAGCATTGTGAGTTGTGAGTATAAAGTAGAAACTAGAAACAGGAAATCATTGTTATGTTTAAAAGTGCTGTCACGCTGTTATAAAAAAAGCCTATTAAATTTCCTTGAGTGAAATTTCCTTACAATTTCAAATTTTCAGCGTATAAATATTAAACACTAAACACAAAATATGCATGTACAATGTACATTGTACACAATATAAAATATAAAATACACTTACAATGTATATTATTATTATATCTATTTTTGTGTGCTTTCTCCAATTTTTTACCATTATTTTTCCTCCTGTAAATTAAAGGTTTGCTTTCTCTTCACTCTCATCCTATTAAAAAACGGAAATAGAAAAAATTCCTGAAAAATGTTATTAAAAATCCTTTTTACGATGCGAAGCAGAGTATTGGAATCGTCGTGTCTGTCTGTCTGTCCGTCTGTGCACAATTTAAGTCTGCCATCTAGCGGTGACTTTTGGAACTCGTTAGTGGCGCCATCTAGCGGTGACTTTTGGAACTCGTTTAAAATAAATTGCAGTAGCAACCGCGGACACAATGTAAAATCCTCATACTCTGCTTCGCATCGGGAGCCTAAAGCATTTATGCTTTCAAGGCGATATAAAATGCTCACGAAGTGAGGATTTTTTACTTTATTTAAACTAGAATTTACATTTATATTTACAATTTGTATTTTGTATTTATTCCCAAGTATCAAAATCCTCTTTATATTTTACACCACACACCGTACAGCGTACAGCGTTCTCTGTCTCCTTGTGGGGCAAAATTCGTGGGTGGAATGGCATACAAAATTAATATATGCAATTTGCACTGCACATGACAGTTCTGTTTTATATTATGGTAAAATCAGCACAATCTTTAAAATTGAACCTGAACCCAAACCCTCAACTGGAGCTCGGACCTGAATCTAAAAAGCTGTACAAAGGTCAGTTTTATCTACATTCTACATTCTACATGGCTTTAAATTGACATGGAGTTTGAAGTTTTATTCTCCCGTCTCTTCTCTCTTTGGTTTGGTTTGGTTTGATGAGATGCTTTGCTGTATTGTGTTATCTTGTGCCAACTTGTAATCTAACTTTTCCGAGTTATTCGAGCGAGGTCGGTCGGTTTTGGGTTTTGGAGATCTTTTAGTTTGAGACTTGAGAGAGCTGTTTCTTCCTTCTTTCCCTTGTGGAATTCTCTACACAGTGCATAGAGCATAGGGGTTTTAGCTTCAGCTCCTACGCTAGTAGTTCTTACGTCAGTATTTTCAAAATAATCCTCATTATGGAAACACAAACAGCAGACAAAAGTAACTGAGTGAGTAGTACTCACTTACAGGATGATTTTAGTGCAACCAAACTCGCTGTTTGTTTTGTCTGTACAAACGGGCACTGAACTGAAATAAAATCAACAGAAAAAGGCCACGTACTCTATAAAGTATATCATGCATCGCATATCGTATATCGTATGTTGTATGGTTTATCCTTTCAATGAAAATGTAGATGAAAGAAAAACTGATCCGTCAAATGAATGAATGTGTGAGCTGGTTTCTCTCCCTCTATACTCTATGCCGTATTTTTTGTAGGCATTACATATTCTAAGTGCAGATTTACTACAAGAGTGAAGAGTGAGCGAAAGGTTTCGTTTCAACTTTGAATTTAGAGTTCTTTGAAACTGGATTCTGGATTCTAGATTCCAAGAGTAAGGTTGAGTCTCTCCTTGATTCTCTTGTCTCATCTCTAGAACGAGAAGGAGAAGGAATTATGAGGAACGGTTATCTATGTTTGTGTTTAATCGTCGTTTTCCGCCTACTGTTTAGTAGATACTTTGGATGTTGGATGTAGAAAGTGAGTGAGTAAGTAAGTCTTTGAGGGATTCCTGTGGTTTCACCGGAAGGAGAAAGAGGAACAAGGAACAGCTTATGCATAGCTAGTAGATAGTAGATAGATACACCACACACCACACACCACCAAATACCATACCATACATCTTACATCTCACAATCTCACAGGTTACGAAATAAATAATAATACATGATACACATGTATAATCTATTTGTATACAGTATACAGTTTTGTTCTAAATTTCATGGCAATGATAATGGTAACTGTGGAGTAAGAGCAGGAAAATCTATTGGTTTCCCTGTATTTTCTCCTCATTATCTTAAACTCATTAACCTTTCAGGAGCATCTACATTCTATATCTAAATGAATGCTACATGATATTTTGTTTCTTTCTCTTGGGCTGTTGCTGTTGCTGTTGAGGAAAACATCCGCTCCGCACTAGTCTCGAGTCTAGATTCTGAGTCTAGTTTAGCCTCATCTTCCTACGCTAAAGATCTTTCGGAAATTCTCATTATCTCCTTTTCTTTTTTCATAGATCCACCGTACGCCGTCTTCCATCTTTTGCGTTTATACGGATAAGTGGTAAAGTTTCAGTAGATGTTTTTGGAGGATTCATGACGATGGAAAAAAGGAGATTACGTCCTACTCTCTACTTTCTACTTTCTACTTACATGATGGTAAATCCCCTTTTCTTTCATCATTTTTATGACAAGGAAACTCGTAACGATGACTAACGATGAGATAGGATAAATATTGAGGCAAACAATTACAAGAGTTTTTAATAATATTAATCATAATTGGCAAATTGCCTCCTGTACATTGTACATTGTACACTGTACAGTTGAAGGAGAAAAAGGTATGGAGTATGGAGAAAAGTCGTAATAAGGAACTATTTTTGGTGGCTGGGAAAAGCTGACTTGTGTGTGGAATATATATGCCACTGATTGGTGTATGTACGCAGGAGGGAGAAAAAGTGAGTACAGATGATAGACACTAGACAAGGCAGGGAAAGAACAGGATGATGATGATGGTGTTGAATGTACTGTAGAGTGTAGAGTGTAGAATGTACAATGTACAAGTTAGCTCTATTTAGTTGGATGAAATGAAAAAGAGAAAGACGATGACTGGTCTGGTCTGGAATCCTCCTTTAATTTCATCTTGTTTCGTTACGTTGTCTTGTCTTGTCTGGTGTTGTCTTGTGTCTTGTGCTGTGTGTGATGCTGTGTTGTGTTGTCTTTTCCATGCAACTGCAATGGCAGTGGAAATGTAGACAAGTAGACGAGTGTGGAATGAAAGAAAAGAGGATGGAGGTTGAAAGGACGAGTGAAGAAATCCAAATGAGGAGCAACGTGTGTAAACTGTACATTTTATATTATACATACATTGTACACTATACTCTACACTCTACATGCTACATGCTACATACTGTATCCTAGATAACTACAATACAAGTAGCCACGTCACGGTGCGGTGGTCACGCAGAATAAAGTATAAAGTATAAAATACAGTGGGCTAAACAGACTCTATGTCTATTTTACCTCCATGTACTTTTCTGATGCTCTTCTGATGAGAAAAGCAAAGGAAAGTCAACGTCAGAGTCAAAGTCCAACTTTTATTAACTCTTGCCACTAATGAATTAATCCTTTTGATGAAAAGAAACACACTCAACCATCACCTCATTTACCCTTCAAACTTGATGGGATTTCCCTCCTTCGATTTACCCTCCCTTTTTTCATCTTCTTGCTCCTCATGTCTTCTCATTGGTGAGTTGTTGTCTTGAGTCTTGTGTCTTGCCTCATATCTATTTGTCCAACTTTCTGCCCTAGTTCTGTCATATTAAAACTTTTACTTTCGGTTTTCGTTTTTGACTCAAGGCTCCAGTACACGCAAATAAATTACTCTAGATTCTATAGACTCTAGACTTTAGTCATGAAGTCATGATTGTATTGAACTAGCACACGCAAGGCAGAAAGTCAACTGAAAAGAAAAACATTTTTTCTTACTGTATTTATTTACAGAGTTTTGTCACTCTGGATATGTTTTTGCTCATGAGCTGCTTATCTTATTTAGGGATTATGATGGTTTGAATGACTGGTTACGGTTACGTAAATGATAAGCCAATTTTTTCTACTTTAGAATTCTTCCTATTATCCTAGCAAAAAATAAAATGGCTCACACTTGTATGCTGTATGCTTGAAGTTGCTGGTTCTGGTTCTGGTGCTGGAGGCGGAAAACAAGAACGTATATTTAATATATTTAATAATGGTGCTCATGTTCTATTCATAATTCATAATTCATACATCCTACAGAAGGATGGTGAATAGTGAATAGTCAATGCTTTATAAAGCATCAATAAAAGATAATAAATTGACTGCAGTTGGCACGGTGCCGTGGCGACGTGACAATATAGCTATAAAATCCCAAGATGATTTTATCATTTCATTTTACTCTGTTCCAGTGTTCTAGTGTTAGAGTGTTGGATGTTGGAGTGTAGTAGTGTACTAGTGGAGCTCATTCATATTTCCACACAGGATTTTAACATTAATAAGGAAGCGGAATATAATCAGCAGTAAAGACTGGAGAGATGGAATGTAAAATGTGGAAGAAACAGAACAGAGAGAGAGAACACAAAAGAGCATGGAAAATATCACGCCGCCGTCTTTTCAATGAGTACTTGAGTGGAAAAAGTTCACACTGTTCACTGTTCACTCTTCCCTGTTCAAGTAAAATGAAGTGAAAGTAAAGTGAATGGATAAGTCTGTTCTCTGCACATTTTTTCATTTTTCCCTTTCTTTTCTTTTAAACAAAATGGAAAAAAGGGAAGAAAAAGATGGAGGACTGATATTCCTTGTTTCTGGCAAGGAGGAAGCTCAATTTGAATTTGAAGAGTTAATATTAAGACCAAGACTATGATTACGCGAATAAGAATACGACTTCATTTTTTATTCTTTATTTTCTAAAACCTAGAATCCAGAATCCAGAATCTAGATCCACTTTCAGTTTCACTTTTAGTTTTAACTCGATACTGAATAACTCGAGACTCGAGACTTGAGACTAAGAAAGAGAAAGAGAAAGCTTAGCTTAGTTTAGCTTAGCTTAGCTCAACTAAATCCAACGAAGCTGACGAATAAATGACTCTTCTCTTCTCCCTTTTGTCTTTTTCTATTTTATATCCATCTCCCATTCGATTCGATCTCCATCAGGTTTTTTATGCTCAGTATTCAGTCCAAGAAGTCATTAGTCTTCTCTTCATCATCATCCACATCCATCCCGTTTCTCCAGTTTTATCTCCCTCTGCCTTTTACAGTTTGTGTAAAATTTTAAATTCTCTAGTTAAATTACATTGTCATCCTTTCCTTCCTCTTCCTTCATTCAAAGACAATAGAGAATTCTATTTATTCTTTTTTTTCTTCCACATGCTATAGACTATAGACTCTACTATTGGCATAGCAGATAGTAGTTAGTTAAAATAGTGGAAAATTTTGCCATTTTACATCTACATCTTTTGTCTTAAAAGTACAAAAACCAGATCCATTTCTCTTTCTTTGAACGAGTTGCTCGTAGTTTTGTGCTGCGAGAGGAAAATTCAATTTCATTCTTTCTTTACTCTTTATTTCAACTTTATATCTTTAAATAATAAGGCTTTTCCCACATCGCTAATAAAACTGGGAAAGGAGGATTCAAATTCGACAATGTCGATAGCATATAATATTGAAAAAATAATGTGGTATATTTATATAAATTCCAAGGCTTACAGTTAAATTTAAATGTACTATATTATATATTATTTTTGAGCCCTTTACATCTACATTTACATTCACAAGTCCAAAGTGCGAACGCTTTTGAGTCTTGAATTTTGAGTTTTGAGGCGTCATTACAAAAATTGGTTCCTAGTTTAGGTTCAACAGTGTGCAAGAAAATGGAGAATGGAGAGTTCCGGAATACTGCTATTTGCTTTTTCGTAATATTTCATCACAAGCTATAATATGTAGTGGATATATTGTACTATGTATAATGTACATGGGAAAAGGAGGAAGAATCAACAAATTCAATTTCCTCTACCAAGAATTTCATTTCCCCACTCATCACTCAGCACTCGGCATTTACTCTTACCCTGAAACCTCACACGTGTACCACTCATCTCGTGTAAATCTCTCTAAATGTCTGTCTGGAAATCCAGAATCCAGAATCCAGAATCTACCATCTAGAATAAAAGACGAGTAGACGAGTGAATTTGGAAATTATTTAGACTGAAACCCATCTCATTGAAAGATCAACAAACAAAGAGCAAAGGGACGGAAACTGCAATTATTTAGCAACCATTAACCAGCAACAATTACAAATTTCAAAGGAATCCAAAGTAATTTAAGCCACAAGGATTGTTCTTGTTTGGATGCAAAAACATTGGTTGGATTTGAAATTTGAAAATTTGAAAAGCGGGACAAAGACATTGCAGAGGAAAAATGGAAAGAGTGTAATTACACAGCGACCAGCCACACAGACTTTTGCATCCAGGGTTTAGATTTTAGATTGGTTCTTTGTCTTTGTCTTTGAAATGGGAATGGTGATGGCGGTGTTGGTGTTGGTGTTGGTCTGATGTGACGGATGGATGATAAAAGCTCCAAAAATGTCAATAGCAAGTGAAGATAATGGGGAAAATTGAGCTCACATACATGTATGAATACTGAATATAGATATACACAACCTTTTTTCTCTATGGAAAAGGGAAAAGAGGACATTTGAAATTGAGACTTTTGATATAAATCTGCAATCCAGTATCCAGTCTCAAATCTAGAAATCTAGGAATCCAGAAATCCAGAAATTTAGTACACATGCACAATGTACACTGTTTTGCCTTGACGGTTAGCGTATGTCCCATGTAGTATGTACATTGTACATTGTCCAATGTCCAATGTACAGTCGTATTCGTATTCGTTACTCGGTAGCAGCAGACAGAAACAGAACTTCAGTGACATGAAAAACGCTGACGTAGAGTCAACGTCAAGGGAAAGAACACACACACATATAGACACCGAGAAAGAGAGGGAGAAAGAAAGAATGGTGAATTTCACATATGCACATGATGGATTTTTGGTTTTATGCTTCCAACTGGGATTTCGGCTTTGGGCTACCGGCATGTTGGAGCTTGAGGCTGGCCCATAAAACAGAAAAAGTGAATGCGTATTAGTGCATGATCCATCAGCTCCGTATTCTCTATTCCGTACCCCGTACTCTGTACTCTGTAGGCAATGGAGTGATGTCTAAATTACGATCTTTATTGAAACTCACGCTCCAAAGTCTTCTTGATCTCCTATTTCACCCAATCCTGTACAATGTACGTTGTACAGTGCACAGTGTACAGTCACAATGCTGCAGTGCTGCAGTCTATGTTTAAAAATAACCCAGCACGAGAATTTGTCTTTTGTCTTTGGCCCACCATCCAAATTCACATCCACATCCACCATATTTTTTATATTACACTCCTATACTACCCGCCAAAAAACTGCAGTCAACTCTCATCTTTCACTGGTGAAATTGGAGGTTTTTTTTTTTGAAAATTTCAAAACCTTTTGTACTTGAAAGTTGAAAGTTGGATATTGGACACTCATCCATAAAAACTAATGATGGGCATATTTCTTGTATTATTAATGATCGACCAGCTGCTGACTTGACTTGACGCTCGACGCTTGATTCTGGATTCTGGACGTTTGGCTATTGACGCATTCGGCGATCACTCACCATTCACCATGATCATATTCCCTGAGTGAGTCATCTCAACTCAATGGCAATGGAATGTAACGTTTTTCCAGGAATACAAAATCCAGCGAGAATATGTTTTCGCAACAACTAGAATTGGTGAGATTTGGAATGTAAATGGAAAGAAACCGAGAAACTATGGGACACAATGAAAATTTGAGACCGATTCCAACATCAAAATCCAAATCCAAATCTGTGTCCTCCGTGTCCTTCACTTTGTCTTTGTCAGTGCCTTTGTTTTTGTCTTGGTCGTTGGCCTACGGCCTTTAGTTATGATGGACGAGTGACAAGAGACAAGAGACATGGGGAATTCTGATTCTGATTTTTGGATTTAGATTTTCAGAATTCAGAATTCCCATGTCATCCAAAACATCCAAATGCTCTAGGGATCTAGGGATCTAGGGAAACTTAAAAGTTGGCTCTTGATTCTTGATTCTTCATGTTGGATGTTGGATGAAAAAAGAGAAAATTGATTTTTATAAATCATGTATTCTACTTTACTTTCTTTTTGCCTCATCCAACGTCCAACGTCCATTACTTTTTCTCTTTAGAATTTGGACTTGCGACATTTCTTTACCACTATTTGTATCACATTTGGGTTTTCACCAACTTTCATCATGTTCTGTCGGCGCTTCTCTGAGATGTGTAGGATAAGCAGATACATGAAGACGAATGTTTGGTCTCATTAACCATTTCTTCTACTTTGACTTTGACTGTTCTGTTCTGTTCTCTCTTTTCTGATTTGAATTTTGAGGTCTATCTTGATTCTTGATGCTTGTCATTTGTCCATTAACTTGAAAAAGCTGTCATTTTGTTATTTTATTTATTATTTTATCATTTTATTATTTTGCTTAGTATAGTCAAATGTTCCGTAGCAAAATTGACAATGCTATTTCCTTACCTTGTTACCTTTTGTCCCATGTGTTTTTTGGATAGATTTTATCCTAAAATGGAAGGAAAAGGCATTTTTTTGTCCAATTCTACAAAAATAATAATTTTATACTCGACCAAAACTTGAACCTGTAAACCTTAGAGAAAGGCGATTCATTTTGACTTTCTTTTGTACGAGATTAGATTAGTGTTTTGTAGAAAACGTATAACAAAATTTCTTTGCTTCTTTCCACATCTCTCATCTCCTCCCTTGTATTTTGTACGTTGTATGTATAAATCAATAGTGGAAATAGTGTGGACCCATCCACAACCAAATCCAAATCCGAATCCAAATCGAACCTTTCGCCTTTTGATGCGGTACCTCCTCCTACAGTTTCCTCTATTCTCTATATATACATTATACGTAGATATCTTTGACAGGGAAAACAACCTGAGATATAAATTGGTGCATAAAAACTGAGTCAGTAGTTTAAAACTGACTGGATTTGCGGATTGCGGAAAAGCAGAGCAGAAAAGTTGAGGGGAAGGGAAGAAAAACATGAAGAATGGAGAAGGAAAGATGGGGCAAAAACAAAAGGAGACCTAAATCCGAGCATAACGGATTCCGGATTCAGATTGGAATTCAGTTCATGTCCGGCCATCCGCCATTGAATCCAGATCGAGTCGAGTTTTGAGTCACACTACTAAATCTACCGGATGTAGAACGTAGAATCTAGAATCTAGACTCTAGATTCGCAATGCAACTGACTTGGCGGCTTCCTTTATGGTTTTGGTTTTGACTTTGGTTTTGGCTTTGGCTTTGACTCGGTTCTCCTATCCAAACAGAATACAGTATGATGCACAATGTACAAAATATAAGGTACACTGCACTGACTTGACTAGACTTGCCTTGAAAAACCCACAGACTCCATTTTAACTTGCAAATAAAAACAGATAAAACACAGGGCGCGACAGGCTTAAACTGGGTTGACAATCAATAATTTTTACATCTTTGATCCTTTTAAGTTTGAGGTTTGGAGTCTTGAGTCTTGAGTATTGAGTCTTGAGTATAGAGTTTCGAGTTTCTGGTATTTTGTACGTTTGCTTGTCTATTGTCTATGTTGTTTTCAGAGACTTTGAGGTATTGATCGTTGTATTTTTTATAACGGTAATTTATTCCGTTTCATAAAACTCAAAGAATAAGCACGAGAATGAAAAGAGCAACAGCAACAATAATATAAATATCTTTTGCATGTTTCAGTATTTAATATTCAATGAAATGTTTTCTCCAGTATCGACTCTTTTTTCCGGATCAAAGATGGAGATGGGAGATCGGAGTTGTGAGCTTGAGGAAATTAAATATTACAAAGAGTATACACAAAAGAACAAAGCAGCAACCACAAACAACAAGGGAAAATGTGGGTTATCCATCTAATTTCTTATATGTAGATTCTAGATTCTAGATTCTAGATTTATGTTTAGAAACTCAAAACTCAAAGCTCAAAACTCACAAATTGAGAGTAGACAAAGGAAAACAAGAAAATTTGGTTGAGACTGGTGTGTCTGTAGGAGGCAGAAAGCGGAGAAAAAGAGAGATAGACTTTCAACATCAATACCAGCATCAGCATCAACTTTCAACCTTCAATAAGAAGGGAAATGATGGTGAAAAATATGGATTGTTTTTGTATGAAAAAAGGAAGGAAAGAAAGAAAGAAGAAGAGGAAAAGTAGGAAAAAGTAGAAAAATAGCTCATGATCTTGCGATGCTGTGTGTCTGTAGAGTGTAGAGTATTGAGTATTGAGTATTGAGTATTGAGTATGGAGACTGGAGTATAGAATGTGGAATATGGTGTGTGGCCGATTTCCCCATTCTCTTTCCTACTCCTGTTCTGTGCTCTTCTCTCTTTTCTACGAATCTACTCCTCACCCCGGGAATTTTGCCTCATGGCCCAAATTTTCTTCATGAAAAATGATGCTTCAAAGGGAAATTTATGCGTGCTCCTTTGTCTGCATTCAACATTCAATACTGAACGGGTGAAATGGGATAGCAGGAACGGAAGAAAGAATGGATGTGTACTCTCTATACTCTATCATACACTCTAGATTCTAAATTCTACATTCTACATTCTACACTCACTTGGAATGAACTCACTCACCTAGCTCAGACAATATGGAAGATGAAAAGAAGAAGAATAAGAAGAAGGAGAAGAATTCATTCAAGATATAAATAATATGCGAGAAAATGGAGTGAACATGAGAGACTATATTTTTCCTGGCTTTCCCATTTCGTTTCATCTCATCTCATCTTTTCCTTTCAGCTTTCAGCTTTCACTTGCACATCTTTTTACCAGCTCCCACATTCCCACATCCAAAGTTCAACCAGCTAAAATCTCAAATCATCTCAATATAACGACAGTGACTGTCATGACTGGTTCAAGAATATCGTATTTTGTACTGCAGCGTTCAAAATCTCTGAGTTATGTAATGTACTGTGTATTGTGTAATCTATAATTTAGAGGGTAGAATAAAAAGAGAGTACAGAATATAGATTATTGGTTGTAGATTGTGGATTGTGGATATTTTCACAAACTATGGATATTTTGTCCTTGCTGTCAAAAGCCCAGATTTTTAGCTGTAAATATTGAAGAGTATTGCAGAAGCCATTTCCTATTTATTGCATTTTTAAGTGCTACGATACCTATGAATAAAATGGCTGAAGCGAATAAATAGTCTGCTTTCCATTTTCATCCTCTAGACTCCATTTTCTCTACGTATATGTCTATGTCTTGATTCTTGATTCTTGATCCATATTTATGACTCTGCAGTTCTGTTTTAGCGAGGGTATATTTGTAAACTGCTGTAGCACTTGCTTACATATCGGTATTATGCAGACTCCCATTGGATTTTGGATTTTGTTGGCTGGCAATTGGTAATACTCATTGGATTGGGATATTATCAAGAGAGATTTCAATGCCGATGGGATCAGTTGATATAACGGCTCTATTATATTCTTGCAGCCAGTCACAATCATCAAGTTTCCAATCTGCATACAGATTTGTATAGAATATGCACAACTGCAATTAAACTCTTGTTTGTCCTTTCTCTGTGTCGTTTTATACCCTTTTACCGCATGCATAAAATTATTATGCTGTACCTAAAGTCATTTTAATATTATTGTACCATTGAGAATATGGAAACTCAGAACGTAGACAAGAGGCTGGATTCTGGCGCACTTTCTTTAACTCTAGAGTAAAAATATGCTGTGTAATATATATCTACAATCATAATTCAGAAATTTCACATTCATTTTTGAGGAGAAAGACGAAATCAGAGCCAGAGTCAGAGCCAGAGTTATAGTTGGAGTTGGAATTGGATATAGAATCTTCACACCATGAGCTTAGCTCTTTGCTCTGTTGTGAATTGTGAATTGTACTTTGCTGATGGTGGTGAATATACAGAGCGTATCAATCAGGAGAGAAGAAAAGACAGGGATTTTAATGGAAATGGAAGGGTGAAGGGAAAATCCCAAGTCCAAGTCCAAGTCGACGAGATGAGGGACGATGTGTAAGGAAAAAGGAGATTCGGAGAAAAATACATGTAGGAGCCATTCCCAAAAGTCAAGAGGGAAAGAAATTGTTTCATTCTTTTTCTTCCCTTTTTCATCATCTTTCTCTATCTCTTCTCCTAATACTCACTGTACTCACTGCAGTACTGTAGTATTCTCCTTTTTTCCTTTAACTTTTCTTCAAGTCAAAGTCGACTGGAGCGACTTGGAGTCGATAAGTCAAGTCTCAAGTCGAGCCATACTTTTCTAACTTGTATTGTACATATCCATTTATCTATAGATGTAGACTCTAGACTGTATACTATAGAGTGTAGAGTGTAGACTGTAGACTGTAGACACGGGGAGAAGAATAATAGGGCAAGAGTTTTGTGTCTTCTGTAGAAAGAAAAAGTAGACTACATACATCGTTTACTGTTTATTGTGTATAATGTAAAAGGTATACTGGGTTTTACACATGTACATATGTCCATTTCATAAAGGTTGTTTGAGTGCCAAAAAAGGAGAGAAAGAAAGAAAGAAAAATTGTGAGAAAGGTAGAGAATGGAACAAGGCATTAGAGTAATAGTAATAGTAAATGAAATGGGAATGCTTACAACTCAGAACAAGATCAAGAACCAACACTAGAAACTAGAATCTAGAATCCAGAAATAACACGAAACACGTATATAAATTGACGGAACAAAGAAGAAATATAGAAAAGAACGATCGTATCACGTACACTGCACACTGTACACACACTGTACATTGTACATGTGTGGTGCATGGTGTAATGTGAAGGAAAATGCAGCTGCACTCATATGTACATTGTGCAAGCAGCAAGAATCAAGAGTTGCAAAATATATATACTTTTGCTATTTTCCCTTCTATCCCTGTCCATGGCTCTGGCTCTGACACTTGCTCTAGTGCTGGCGCTGGTGAGAAAAAACCTCAACTTTATTCAAAATGCTTCCCTTGTGTTTCCTTTAAAATTATAGGGGTACTTTTTATACAATCTTCTTTCTTTACAAAATAATGTTTTCTACTTCTTCCTCCCGTTCCTAAATTGCCGTACTTATTTACTTTCATTTCTTTCCTTAATTTTCTACTCATTTACCAAAAAGATACAAGATACAAGACACTCTCAAAATTAAGTTCAAGAGATTCATATCTCAAGTCAGTCATGATTCTGCTTGTATAATTTGATACATTTTTCAAGTCGAGCGTCAACCGCGAGATTGAAAGTGGGGAAGAAGTGAGAAGACAAACTTGAAGTGATATTATTAAACTACATGGAATATGATTTAACGTGTTAAGTGTAAATAAATATCAGGAGAATAAGTAAAAAAAGAAAATGGCACGACAAATTTATTCTTCTTTGTATTTATGACTTAAGCTGTCTAGTGTCTAGTGTCTAGACTCTTGCTAAAACCTGCAAAAACATGAACGTACAATGTACATTTTATATAAATTTTTGGATTTTTTGGATTCGGAATTTTGTAGGACACGTATGAATTTTTGAATTGAAGAGAATTTGAGAGATTTTGTGCCATTCTATAGCGCTGTGCTATATTTGCTATATTGTGTGGATGAACAATCGCCATTAGCCATAGAAATGTTCAGTGTTTAATCTAGGGACCTTTTAAACTTTGGTGTGTGTGTGTATTTATGTATGTTTTGGTTGATGGTTGATGGTTGATGGAGATTTGTGGATGCTATTAGCCATATAGAAATAAATGCACAATTTACACACATGACATATGTAACATAGATTCACTTATGACATTTCATATTTGATATTAGACACTAGATACTAGATGCTAGATGCTAGACACTCCACCTAATGTTAATGTTATTACCAGACATATTTTATTATTATTGTTGTAATATTTACATGTACATTGGATGTGGATTTTTATGTGGGTTCAAACATAGAGAGTACACAGTCAGAGATGGAAAAGAAATGGAGAAAAATCCACACAATGTACAACCTACAATGTAGAGTGTAGAGTGTACACTGTACACTGTACAAAGAATGTAGTTAGCGTGTCAAATTGATACCCGTACAACACAATGGTACAATGATACAATGATACAATGGCCTAGCATAAAGGGACTTTAAGTAACTTTTATTCTTTTCTCACTCTTCCTCTTGGCTTTCGCTTCGACTACGACTTTGAGTTCGACTTTGGCATTGGCTTTGGGTTTGTTTCTCTCTTTCTTTCACTCCGATTCCTTGATGTTGTTTACTCCTCCAGAGTCCAAGTCCAAGTCGGAGTCAAAGCAGAAGACGAAGTGGATACACGCGAGCAATATGTCATACACATGTGTAGACTTTCCCTACGTTTTTCCATTCCATTTTCACATTTGTAGTTTTGTACATTTTGAGACAACGTCTACGTCTACTCCTACGTCTAGTCGACATGATGGCTCATGCAAAAAGAGAAAGGGAACACGAGTAGTGAAAATCCTATTCTGTCTCTTGGCACAAATGTACCTAAAGATGTTCAATGTACATTGTACATTGTACATATATGCAGTTTACTGGATCCACTTTGTATCCATTTCCACAAAGTTCAACGTTATGCGTGTAGCTGTAGAAAACAAGAGCCAGAGTCAGATACTACGGTGAGAAAAGGGAGAAAGGGAAAGTTGAAGTAGAAAGTCGGAATAGGAATACAGATAGGAAAATTGGATACAATGTGCAATGTACCGCGTACCGTGTGGATTGTGGATAGACGACGGGCGGCGTATTCTCGGTATTCTCTCAAGCTTTGTCCATGTCATTGTCTCATTTTTCCTATACTTTTTTTACTCTTTTCTAAATGTTCTCTTGCTATTTTCTACTTTCTTCTTTCTAATGTCGAGTTTCTGGCTTCTATTTTCCAGTTTCCAGTTTCTAGTTTCTAGTCTGTTCTTTTCCCTCGTCGTGGATGTTAGAATGTTAGATATCTGCTGGGCTCGTCCCTTTATTTTTCTCCATTCAGCTGTCATGTCTTTTTATGCATGTATGTGTTTGTACATTGTACACTGTACATGCAGAATATTTCTGTCCTATTTGTATTCGTCTTCCTATTTTTATTTCTGCTTTAATATCAAGAGAGTTCCACGTACTCTAAACCAGTTACTAGTTACCGGTTCCAGTTCTAATACCAGCAACAGTACCAGTGTTTGGATGACAAGGAATGAGACAGGATGACAAAGAAAGCTGATCTCAATTCCCACCTGATTTTTACTAGAGTTCAAAATACAAATACAAAATTCCAAGTACAAAACACACACATGCGTAATACACAGAACAAATGGAATACAACAAAATACCAAAATACAGCCGGATGCAAAGTCCGAGCCGGAAGATCAAACAAAAGTTTCTCGAGAGAGTACAGCATGTTGTATGTTTTGTGTTGTATGTAGGAGTCGTATAAAACTGGGACTTGTGTTGAAATACGGTGCCGGTAACTCGGCGCTTATGCCCACGCTTTACGTTTTATTTGTATGAATGTGTGTAAATTTGTTTTTGATATTTTACAAGTAAAATATCAGAGTAAAAGATAAAACCAAAGTCAAATGGAGTATTCTCGCTCTTGATATTCTAATATTCTTTGTCAGAGAAATCCAGTATTGAGTGTAGAGTGTAGAGTATTGAGTATTCATATTTCTCTTGTTACGTAAATACAGCGGTGGAACAAACAGAGGAAATGGGAGAAGTGATTATTTGACTTTACACATAAATTAAATAGCTTTGTTAATGATTGAAATTCCTTTCATCCAAGTTGGTTGTAGCTGTTCAAGTCTGTTGGATTCTGTAGCCTAACCAGTTGCCAGCTATAGACTATACTGTTCAGTTCTCAGTGTTCAAGGCGAGGGAGACAAAAGGAGACGGTGAAAACTCTCGTTGCATTTATTTTAACTACGTGACATTCACCTCGACATTCACTCTGTTTACTCCTCTCAGCCTCAAGTCTCAAGTTCTCAAGTCTCAAGTTCTCAAGTCTCAAGTCTCACAGCAGTTTAGTTTGGTTCAGCTCAGCTCGGCTCGGCTCAGGTTTCAGTCCTTTCAAATTTCAAAGCCACACTTACAAATTGGAAGGGTGAGCGACTAATTTTCTCTTCTTCTCAGTCATCATCATTATCATCATCTTCTTCTTCATCTTCATTTTCCTTTCTTCATAGTTGCTACACAAATCCAAATCCAAATAGAAAATCCAAATCCGGATCCAAATCCAACTCCAAATGCAAGCCCAACTCAAGCCAGACTTGTTAGTCACTAGTCACCGACTCAGTTTCACTTTAAGTTTTAATTTCTTCTCAATGAAAATGACGCTGGAGCCAATTCAAAAGGTTTATTCCTCCATAATTAAATATTCTCCCCCTTTTCTCTCCGTCTAATTTTCTTCAGGTCTCGTCAGTTGTTCAACCAGATCCAGACTCAAATCCACATCTAGATCTAGATTCAGATTCAGTTTCACCAAGAGTGAAAAGATAGTTATCTATTCAAAGGCATATTCCAAGTAAATATCATTAAAATGAAAGGTCAGAGTCTTTGACTTTACCCAATGAGCTTTTTGGTTAGGTTTTACGTCCTAAATTCTACATTCTACAGTCTACATTCACCCTTTGCTCTCTCCTCTCTTTTCTTGATCTCATTTTCCTGATCATTGTAATCAACACAGTGCTTATTCTTGGAATTTCTTTAATTTTACTCGGAAAAGGGAAATGTGAGCTTTAATTTCATGAATTTTGTCAAATGAAAAGGATGAATATCCACTGATATTTACACTGAATGTTTGCGGAGAAATCTTTTATGAGGCAGAGTCAAAGCAAAAGAGGCAAAAGAGGCTGAGACCGAGTCATACTCCGAGTGTGAAACAAAAGGCGAAGAAAATTCTGTCGCTTCATCTTTTTCTTCAACCGCTCTTGCTCTTTCTCTCTCTCTATTGTATTTTAATATTCTGACTAAAGTAAAGTAAAAGCTCGTTCAATATTAATTTTGTACAAGCTTCCTCTCTCGTTGGATGTGGACTTAAGGTAAATGAATAAATAAACGTGAAACTTTACACCACTCACAACTGCATTCAAAATTTAAACAAGGCAAATATAATCAAAACGAAATGGGAAATGGGTGCCTTTCATTTCCATACCCAAATTTAATATTGATGTACCATTGAAAATTGAGTATTGAGCATTGAGCATGAAGCATGGAGCATGGAAAATAATAATGTCGTTTCCATTTTGATTTCTGAATATCTTTCCAGCCGGCAAATTTTCTGTACGAAATAAATTCTGGCCGAAAAAAAGGTGGATTTTGTGTTTTGTATTTTGTCCTGTCTGCCTGAATTAAAAAACCTGTAGTTTTTGTATACATGTACAATGTACAATGTGGATGTAAGTGGTGTAAAAGGAAAATATCCGTTCATTTTTTGGCAGTTCAGTTATGCTCATTTCTTGTTCAGCACGCGTAAATAGGCACATGTACAATGACCAATGTAGAGAACACAGAATGTTTGTGTAGTGTGTAGTGTACACAAGAAAAGTAATTGTGTATAGAGTATTGTGTATGGAGAGAAGGAGACCAGGAGGAAATAAGGCATAAAGAGGAATACAAGACATGGGATAGTATGGAATTGAATGGAGTAATATGAAATGGAATGGGTCGAGTGGGAGTGAGTGGGGAAAGCGGAGAGAAATTCAGAGAAATTCAGAGAAATTCAGAGAAATTCAGAGAATTCCTCCACTACACAGTTCCACAATTCTACAGCTCTACAGTTCCGCCTTATTGTTCATCCTGTTTTATTAAGACAACTTTCTCGGAGACAATTCTCCGCTTTTACTGCTACGGTTGTTGCTCCTCGTTCCCCTTCTTCTCCTGCTTCTCCTTTCCTTGTTATTGCATCTCATTCTTGTTCCATACCAGAACAAACCAAACCATGCCAGACTAGACCAGAGCAGACCAGAGCAATCCAGACCATGGCATCTTATAGCATACAATTTCATTCCATTCCATCTGCTTGCACTCCTCAAACTACTAAAACTAAAACTAAAACATGCCGTTGTCCTTGTTTCTCCATCCTCTCCGTCCTCTTGCTCACTCTTGTCCTACTCGTCCTTTCTTGTCTTGTCTACAGTCTACAGTCTAGTATGGTATTTTCCTTTTCCGTCTGCCTCAACTTTTCGCTTCACTTCCTTCGTCTAGATTTCTTCACTTAATATCCTCTACTATTTCTTCATTGACTATACAATATACAATACAGTGTACAGTGTATAGTGTGCAGTGTGCAGATACATTTGTGCAAAGTTATGTCCTCGTTATATCCGTATATATCCGTATGATGATGCTCACGCCAAACACTTGCACCGAGTATCCAGTATCGAGTATCAAGAACCAAGAATCAAGATTGCGGGAGTAGAAATAAATTTGGCTGATTTAGCTCTTTCATTTCACTCGACCCTCGATCCACCTGAATGTGTTTTTCATTGTATAAATCCAGAATGGCACATCTGTAACGTTGTCGTCGTTGTTGTTGTCCTTTTTGTTGGATGTGGATGTCAATGTGGACAAGTCGACTCGAACTTATCAGTTTTGGCATCACCATACAGTAGACAGCAGACATTACATAGATGCGAGACGGCACATTGGCGGATGCATCAATTCACCAGTGACAATGAGGAGGGCGGACATGGACATTTCTCGCTTGACATTTGCACAACAGCCCCTCATTCATTATGATACAAAATAGAGACCATGTCAGGCCGTGCGTAATATTATTAATGAATATGCGGCTAATCTAGTCACTCTACTGTGTTCTCATGTGTTGTGCTGTAGTAGATTGTGTTCCAGTCTGTCCTTTGTTATATTGTGTATTGTGTACATAGTAGAAAGTACATGGAAAAGAGAAACAACCTCTGAGGTTTGGAGTCTGGAGTTTGGAGTCTGGAATGTTTAACTGGATTCTAGAATCTAGAATATAGAATGTAGAATGTAGATTCAGGAGATCTGAAAGTTTAGCTCGAGCTCAGTTCAGCTCAGTTCAGCTCAGTTTAGCTCAGTTTAGAGAAGCTGGAAACTGGAAAATGGGCAGACCATCACATCACATGTGACAAAATGACATGTCCAGAGTGCAGTTATTGATCCATGCCGTTCAACTCCAGACCCTCCACTGTTTTATACAATGTATATCCGTACAAAGTTTCGTAGTTCTCCAACTATTTACAACGAACCGCTTGCACTGCACAGTGTAGATTCTGCACCAGTCTAATTCGAGAATTGAGCTACTCTCATTGCGAAATGAGATGTGACAAGACAAAGTTTCGACTGTAGAACAACTCGACAGATTTTCTACCTTTGTGAACATGTAAAATACATGCAACTATATACTATATGCACACATTATGCACTACATATTGTATACATATATCTATGTGTATGCGGCATTGCAGTATGACTAATATTCACAATCCACAACTCAAACTCTTCATTCTAGGTTCTAGACTCTAGACTCTAGACTCTAGACATCCAGACAGAACACATTACACAAGAAAATGAAATGGAATGGGGATCAAGAGAATACAGAGTATCCAGAGAATGGTAGTTATTTGAAACGGCAGAGTATTCTGCCCAAGGATGACGTATGTACACAAGTTTATTTTGTATCTGGTGCGTGTTGTACATATTGCATATTGTACATGTTGAATGAAAGTTGGCGAAAGATAGAGATTTGATAAGCCAAAAGGCTGAGAAATAAGCCGGTATTCCTAGAACAATAGATTTACACGAACGTTGCTTTATTCTCCGTGTACACTGTACAGTGTGTAGCCAAAATATGTAAGTATATGTATATGCAGATCTAGGCGTTTCAAATACTAGAACTAGAATCAGACAGAAGAAATTACGTTAGCGTCATAGAGTAGCTCATTCCCTTTCTCTAATTTCAGTCCTAGTTCCAGCTCCAATTTCAACTCTATTTCTATTTCTGGACGACAATGGCTTTGAACTCATCTACATTTGAGCTTAGGCTTGAGCTCTGAAAGTGCAACGTGCACATGGACATAATTTATATTATGTCTAGACATAGACCTACATATATCTGTCTATGCGCTGCAAGCAATTTCAGCATGTACAATGTACAATGTACATGTATGGGCTATGGACAGAGGATTATCCGTTATTTATCCAGTAGAAATGTCATGGAGTGAAAAGGCTTAGACCGGAATGTAGAATGTAGACTGTACACTGTACGTTGTGCATTGTACAATGAAGAAAGGGAAAGGAGAGGAAGCGTTGGCATTTTCTCCTGTTGTTCTTCAATCTTGAATGCATACCGGCTGTTTCTGTTGTGTGTTGTAGGCTGTTGGTTGTCGGTATTGTGTCTTCTTCTGCCTCCTGTTGTTGGTGTTGTTGTTGTTGTTGTTGTGCATGTAGAAAGGTCATTAGAGCCTCACACTCTCTTTTACCCTTTTACTCTTTTACTTTCTCACTCACGCATTCTCCATTTTCCAAGAGTGGGCAAGCTAGAGAAGGAAGCAGTTGGAGGAGGAGGAGGAGGAGAAAGGGAGAAGAGGAAATCAGTATACAGAATACATAATACAGTACACAAGTCAAAGGGAGAAAGCTGAAGCTGAAACTGAAACTGAGACGGCGAGAGAAGGAGAAGCGGAAAAGGGAAATGAATAATTGATAAAGTGCGTGTATGTAAATGTTAAGCTAATCGTTTCCTCTGACTTTCTCCGTTTTCACCCCATGCTCCTAAATACATGTATCTACCTTTGTATTTCTATTTCTATTTGTACACTGTGTATAATACAAACTACCAGCTACAAGATATGAGATACAATCTACATACAACTGTATAATGTATCATGAATAGTGTAGAGTGTAGAGTGCAGCCGATAAAGATATAAAGATATGAAAAAGAGATTGAAACGATAAGCACTTGTCCAAATACTTGTCGACCGCCTTCCCTTTGTGCTTAGTACTTTGTAGATGCGATCTGATACGATAAAATTCGATGGGATACGATATAAAAGGACACAAGAGGACTCACTTGACGACGAATAAGCACACTCGTGTATTTAAATGTAGATAATATGCAGCTCTTTGGCTTTGGCTTTGGCTTAGACTCGAGACTCGATTTGAAGAGCACTTGAACATATTTAGACGTACATGTAAATTTATATGTATGGACCCTTAGGTTGCCACTCTAAAACCAGAACCAACCGACCATCGTAAATCCGCCTTGTTTTCATCCCGAGTAAAAGCTATCTTATTTCAATCAACTTGAACAATAAGTAGCCGCTCCGCCAAAGGTTAGAAAGATAGCCGCTGTTATAGTATAAATTCCTTTGAACACCTTGTGACTTTTGATTTGGTCTCGTTTGTATAAATTTACACGAGACAATTTTCCATCATGTTTATTTTAAACAACTGTGACTGGGACTGTGTGCTTTCGGGTTTTTTGCAAAATAAACAACACATACCACAACTTTTATTACAACCTTTTGTATTGTTCATGAACGGAAAGGACACTATCCTTATCGACGCAATCGTCATTATTCCTAACGTTTCCTTCCGCTTTTTTATTTCTTGTACATTGTACATTTGTGCATTTTGTGCACACTATAATTATCATTAACAGTTGTGATAATTGGCACTTGTACTTGTTTCCTCCAGTTACATGGGAGTTTAACAAGAGGAAATTAAAAACCATGTAGGCTTTATTTGAATTCAAAATTCTATGTTATCGTCAAGTGAATGGTAAAAAATACAAAGATAAAATTATGCAAAGTACTATTGTCAGGACAAACAAAACTCATATGATATGGTTACAGTTACACCTTTCCAATTATAATAATTGTCATAATTACAGTAATTATCATTTTTCCTGGATTTTACACCTTCAAATTTACTCGCTTACTCAAGGGAGCTTCAAATAGTTTACCTTGCCTGTATCACAAAATCAAAACAACGAACATTACAAGAGTAATCAAAATCTTGCATGTCAATTATCAGGCTTATCTAAGCATTTCAATTCTCGTGCAATAAAAAATAAAAGCCCAATTACATTTTACATTTCCGATTTTTTGCACCAACGTTTATTCAAAACTCAAAACTCTAAACGGGAAATCCTTAAAAATTGCTCAAGTTTAAGAACATGCAACACTTTTTATTTTCTAGATTCAAGATTCTAGAAAAAATAATTTCTGTTTTATTACACAATGGATGCAAATACAAATGAAAAAATGCAAATAATGTCCTTAAAAACTTGGGTGAACCGGAGGAAAAACCTAAAATTTTATCTCCTGCTCAGTAAAATTAACATGATATTTTCAAGTGCCGAGTGTCGAGTTTTGAGTGTGAAGGATGAATTAGGAAATGCATCAAAGGCAAAATAATTTGCAAAAATTGAGAAATAAACTTAAAACCACATGTAGAAAAAAAAATTCAATGTTGAAAGGTTTTGCTTTCTTTGGTTTGGATCCTAGATTTTATATTTTAGATTCTCCTCCTTTGAATGAAACTGGTTCTATCATGTGGAAAATGAGGAATGTCTAAAAAATTCCTCATTTCCACACACAATGCCCAATCTTTTTGACGTGGAACCTATTTCCAACTGTTAATTGAAAACTTTTCCCCCTTTTCCATTATTCAAGTCGACAACAAAATGAAAGGCGTTGTAATTGAGAAAAATCACTGAATAGAACAAATTTCCACTTTTCTCTTTTTAGTCCTCAGAAGAAGAAAAGGGATATATACTCCCAGTTGTATGCTGGATGCACTTTCTCCTTTATACAGCTACACATTAGAGACTGGGGCTAATGTAAGTCTATACAAATTGTAGCAGAGAATCTAGAATCTAGAATCCAGAATGTAGAATCTAGAATCCAGATGCTGGATGAGGGGGGAATCTAGAAACTGTTGAACTTTTTGTAAATGTGAAATGATCATTTGTAGATGGTAGAAATTATCATGCATATCTGTGTAAATCAGATACGATGATGCAGGGAGGCAAATGAAAATGGAATAAAAACGAGTGAAAGGGGGAAGTATAAAATAGAAAATGGGAAGTCGGAATAATTGAAACCAGCAAAAAAACGAGAGTGAGATGAGAAGGTTTTAGCTTCAATTTAAATTCTAAATGGCATTGAGCAACAGAACTACAGAGACTAGAGACAAGGAGGAAAGCAATAAAAAGTGAAAACGGAAAAAATCATCTACTGACTAATGTGTCTTGAGTCTCGAGTGAGGTGAATGAATTTCCCGTAGTTCATTTATTTAGCTGCTGCTTTTATTCTGAAAGGAAGAACAATGGAACAAAAACAAGGAAGAAAGAAAGAAAAAATATAAAAGGGAAAAAAGAAACTGCACAGTCTACACTGTACATTGTACATGTTGATACATATTTAAAATCCAGCTAATTTTGCTTCACTCCTTGTTTCCCTTTTTCTCCTTTCTTGTGTACTCCTCTGTTTTACTGTACTGTCAAGTCTAGTTTACGCTTTCATTTTTCTGTTTCTGTTTCCGTTACACCAAAAATCGTGAGGAGTAAAAATACAAAATACCATCTACCGTCTCATTCTTCTCATTTAACTTGTAGGATTTCTACTTCTCATTGGAGTCTTTAATGTTTAATGTGCGGCCGCCAATTTACTTATGATGATTTTGTTGTTTTTTCACAACTTTGTCAGTCCAGTCAAATTTGTTCTAATGCTCCATGCGCTCCTTGAGCTCCGATCTACCTCCTTTTAAATAAAAAAGGGGAGTAAAAAGTACAGTTGAAATTCCAGAAGAATATTATTTCGGGGGGTTTTTTAGTAGAATAAGATAGCAAAAATTTAAGCATAATTTAAGCATCAATTTCACCAAGTTAATCGCAAATTATTTGTTTGGTTCTTTACAGATTTTCCTATGACGTTCCTTTCTCCTTTCTTCCAATAAAACTACTTGGGCAAAGTACACGTAAGTCTATTTTAAATTAAATTATGTAGAATTTTATGTAAAATGTTATGTGATGTACAATGTACCAGGTACAGACTACAAGTTAAAACTGCTTCAGATGCTTAAAACGTAATAGAGATTGCCAAGGGGTGTGATGGAGCACAAATATCGTTTACGTTTTTAATGATGCTCAATGCTCAATGCTCAGTGCTCAATTTTCAATTTCAATGCTGAAGTAAATTCAGAGGTAATTTTAACAGCTGAATCATCCATTTTTCTACTGCACAAGTAAAAATCCGGAATTCCCAAATTCCCAAACATTCTGAAAACAGCCTATACAAAAAGCTTCAAACCAGTCAGCACTTGCTGGTTGCTGATGCAGTTGTAATTAGGGTTAAAGTGGGTAAGTGTGCTCATATTTTTTCGTTTCAAAGTTTAACGACAATTTAAACAGGGAAAACAAAACGAAAAACTATGATGTTTGAGTCTAACGATATCTCCAATTCATGTAGATTCTATGTACAAAATCTCAAAGTTGTACGTCAAACGGTTTAATTGCAATTAAATGACAAAGTAGCTAACGTCAGACCAGCACACTTACACCCGAAACAGGCTAAGTGTGCTCAGTCGTCGGCTAAGTGTGCTTATGGGAAAATGCATTATAATACATATTCGCTCTGTGTGAGTGTGCTGAAACTTCACAACTGATTTTACTACTGATTTTTGCTGTTAAAAAGGTTCCAATTAAGTAAATAATCGATGATAAACATAACTAGGGACTCATAAAGCATGTATAATGTTAATTACTAGTTTAATTGACGTATTTTTAATTGATTTGTTCATTTTAATAAAATTTATTAAACAACACATCCATCATTTTGTCATTCATTTTATACTAAAAATCCAAAACAAATGGAGTTTTAAATTATTTTAACATGAAACAGGGGTCCTAATGTATCCATTGTGGTACTTATATTTCTTGGAGATTTGCTTTAATCTCAATTAAAAATTAAAAACAACTAAACTCTCAATTAGTGAGTTCATAATTTTGATGTTCGTGTTTTACACACTACCCAGCTCGGAGTTGTAATAAAATAAATAAATTGAACTCACAGTTAAAAGCCTAAACACCTACACTTATTAATACGTAATAATAATTATTATTATTGTCATTTATTATTAAATAATATTACTTAACTACGATTAGTAATATTTTTTCCGATAATACGAAATATCCATTTCGGATCCATTTTCAAGTTTGTCTACTGCATACAACAGCCTTTTGATGTAGAAGCACCATGAGCACACTTAGCCCGTTTTCCTATCTCTTATACACAGCACACTTAGACCGCATTTGCAAAATCGCGGGGTAAGTGTGCTGGTGCTAATAACAATTAACCAATTGCAATTAAAAATCAATGAACTACATGATAAATAAGATTTGGACTCGTAGATATTGTTTAAGCTAAATTTGAGTCAAAAATATTAAATTTTAATAAAGCTATCACGAGTTGAAGGTAGTCAATTTTTGTTGATTTTCAACTCATTTCAACGTCATGACTTCTGACCTTTACTGTGACCCCAGTTTTAAAGGTAGAAGTCTGCAATTTTAGTACAATGGAGTTCAATGTCTATATTTTCATGTTCAAAAAAGATTTTGTTGAAAAATTTAGTTTAAGTGCTTCAAAAAGCCGATGAGCACACTTACACCCAAAGCACACTTAACCACTTCGACCCTATATGTTCAACGGGGAGTGATGGAAAAAGATATGATTTTCCTGAAACTCAATTTATTTATTGTATTATTATAATAAAAAAATAGTTAATGTTTAATATTAGATGGTCTCCTTTTGTCATTTGCCTTTCTCCCTCTCTCTTTCGTTCTCACTCTCCCTCTTTCTTCAAACTAAGAAAAAGAAAATCCACAGGAAATATTCTTAGTGATTTATTTGTATTGTTTCTTGGAAAAATAGAAATGATGTTGTAAATAATAAATAACTATATACTTTAAAAACGTAATGTATTGTAGTCGAAATAAAATAAACAAGTGTACATCATGACTCTATTAGACACTAGACAGTAGAAATTAGACAGATGCATCAATTTACTACATTGTATAATTTATAATTCTTGGAACTTCATTACTTAAAAAGTACAAAGTACAAGTAATAATAATAACAAAAGCAATAACAAGAATGGAGACGCAATAAAATTTTTCATTTTTATTTATATTGTAGTCATATGTGTCTGTGCCCGTGTCTGTCAGTTGCCCATTCGTATAAATTGTATATATAGGAATGCTTTTGCTCTACTCATTACTCATTACTCACAAACCAATTTTCCAATTGACAATCTATACAGAAAATAGAATAGAACTGATTCACGAATTCACAGTCAAGATATCATGAGCCTAAGTGTAATATAATAATATGAATTTTGTAACTGAGCTCCTATGCTTAAAATTGTATCACGTTCTATATTTTGTACGTTACATATGTTACATGAAATATGAAGGCATGTGCACATACCACATAAATCTATTGTGAATTGTAATCGAGGTACTTGAGGAAGGGAAAATAATTGGTAATTGAGATTTTGAGACTACTTTAGTAGGGATATTTAAGTTGACATGTTTTGTGATTAAGACTCCGTGTGAAATAAGATGTAAGACGTCATATTATATATTGAGGGTTGAGAATTGAGAGCATACGCAACTTCGATGATGAAATATACACAACAAGAGTGTCAGAGAGTCAAGAGTGACAGACTCGGTCTAAATTCTAAATCTTTAGTTTTTCTCAAAACTCAAGATGAAAGGAAGGAAAAAGACATTGCGTAACCTAGAGTTGAGTACAAAATAGTATTCACTCTGTTGATTATTCAGTTTCAATATATTATAGTATATAGTATTCCGTATACGTTATACACAAAACACAAAACAATAATAATTGTAAAACTGATCACAAGGATGAAGGGGCTCATGAGAGAAATTGTAGAAAACAAGGAACCCTGCAGAGATTTCCCAAAATATGATGATGGATATGTCATGATGTACGAGAACGAGGAAAGTAACATGTTTTACTACACACATAAATATTCTCCTATTTTTATTTATCTTCTGAGGGCATATCAGTTTTACTCCATTATGTTATGTCATCGTATGAAATATGTATATCATATCTGTAGTCTGTAGATTGTAGATGTACCATATAAACATTTGTATATTTTTGCTCATGTTACTTTTTTTTAATACTTTAGCGCATTAACAAATTCTCGCTAAATTCTGAAAAGTAACTGCATGCTGTATCCTAAATACTACGGGCTATACATTTGGAGATTTATTTGCTCGAGTTTTGGTGATAACGAATAGATTTTTGGAATGGTGAAAAAGTAAATGATGGAATGGAGCCACATACATAGAACTGGCCATGGTCATAATTGTAATTGGAATCGTATAATATAGTATATATAAGTTATAATGTATACCATGTACAATATACGAGAGACGGGGAATGTGTCGACGTGTGAAATTTCAATTCCAAATCCTTTCTGTCATTTCATGTAAAAGAATCAGCATGACGATGGCCAAGCACAAAAAAAAAACTTTTAAATCCCAGTGGTGAGTGAATAGTGAAGAGTGAACAGCGAACAGCCAAAATATACAGTAAGAAATAAGAAAATGTACATCACAGGAGAGAGACAGAGACCACTACAAAGTTTTTTTTGACATGAATGATTATACAGTATATAGGTACACACCAAACACTAAACAGCAACATGCTTTTTTGTTCTGAAAAATACATAAACATGTAAAGGAAAAAAGACGAATGGATGGCTTAAGATTTAAAGCGTCGCAAAATATGAGGTAACAACATAACGTTTTTCCTTTACCTGTATACAAATTGTGTATTGTGTATGTTATATATTACATACCACATATCTACAAACTACACATGTATACAACGTGTTTTTTTGAATTATAGATGTTAATTCAAATTATCAAAATCATTCCCTCTGTAATTCTGCTCAATAAAAAACACTTTTGTGGATGTAAAAAAGGTACAAATGACGTGTACGAGATTTAAGACAAGCGTGCAAGATCAGTGTTGAGAATGAACATTGAACGTTGTTTTGGTTTTTCATTGTAAAAGTATACTGTCTCCTGTGTTGTATTGTACGTTTTACTTTGTACGTATTAGATACTAGATACATGTGATATCATTTTTTATCCACAATGTCCCGTAAATTGGAGGCAATATGCAACTGTAAATTGTACAGTGGACATGCTATTATCTCGTATATTATCTCGTATAAATAATAAGCAACGTGCTGTTTCCTAAAATTTTTTGAGTGTATACTTTTCAGCAAAACACAATTACAGTTTTTTTGTTCATCTTTCTTGAAATCAATTATCCGACATTATTTTCAAATTATGGAACAAGTAAAGTTGAGATTTACATGAAAATTTCATATTTACTACATATTACATTTGCCTTTCATTTTGTACTGTAAACTGAAAACTGTAAATTCCAATTCCAATTTTCTTTTGCATATTTTGTCATTTTATTTTCCATAATTATTGTTGCTTTTATCATAAATCTACATGTGCAGTGTATCTTCATTTGATATCACTCTATGTACAGTATACAAGATGCAAGATAGCTGATAATTGATAGAGAGAAACAATCGACAGATTTTGTTCTGTGTTCAACTGAAGACTGAAGATAAGATTTTTAAAAGAAAATTAGAGTATAAAGCAACGTAATAAATGTGTACGACAAAGTACATAATATGTGTGGAGTGTGGACGTATTATGTTTGTATAGGAAAAACTTATATGATGAAGTACATGCCTGTTTGTTTTATCTGTTCCTAAAGAGCAAGTTTATTAGTACATGATATATTTTCAATTTCCAGCCTCGTTGTTTTCTTTCTCTTTTTCGAAAGTCCAAAGGCTCATAAACGTAATATTATCCTTTCTGTGTACCTTTGAAATATGTGCTTTTAATGAGAAGGTTTTTTGTAGGACATTATATACACTCATTCATTCATTCATTCTTGTCCTATATTTCTTGTTGTTGGTGGACATTTGATAAAAATTATTAATGGTTTTGCAAATTACAGATTGCAAATAATTGATAAGTAAAGCAAACACAAGAAATGTGTGTGTGCAAGGAGCATGGTGCATAGTGAATTGTGAAGCTTGTATAGATTTGCATGTCCAAGTTTTTTTTCTCCTTTAGGTACACCAATAAAGGTGTATTCAAAATTCAAAGTTATTCAGCTTCACATTCCGTAATATTCTGCAAGTTCTTTTAGTGTAAAAGATGCAGAATACACGGTGGATTTCCAGACTTAGACATCGCCGTTATTTATTATGTAGGTATACTTGTAGTTATCATGCTCAAATAACTTGTCGTTGGAATAGGATGCTAATAATATTCGGCTATAAGTTGTACACGCATACATAAAGACGTTGGGTATGAAGGAATTATAGAAGATGTAAGGAGTGAGACTGAGACTGTATAATGTATAAGTGAGTCAGCTAGGAGATAAAAGTGACTTTGTTCGGATAAGGAGATTGGTGCGTAGGCTGCCCGTAGTTTGTAGCTCGTAGTATATCTTTTGTTGAGTAGTGTTGAACCCATTTTCCATTTTTATTGCCCTACATAATGTATAATATGCCAAGACTTGGTCAGTGAGATGGAGAACATTCGTTTATATTCTTTCATATTATTATTCATATTCATTTAGAATACACTGTCATGAATAGAATAGTTGAGTTGAGTTGAATGAGTTCAGAAAATCAATAACTAATGCATTTTAGATAGTTGATCTCTGATCTCTGGTTTTATATTTAATACTGTTTATGTTTTATCCATTGCACATCATCAGTGATGAGCTCAAACCATAATATAAAAGTTATAATATGAAACGAGGATTTTACTTGATCCTACAGCTCACTTTAATTATTTCCCCACCCATCATTGCAATATAGAATATAGAACATTATTCATGATGAATCTTCAATCTTCATCAGTCTTTAATCTGTATGGAATGTGAGAAAAGCGCATCTTTTTACGATACTTGAACACATAGAAGTGTCATTTTTTCATGTATTATGGATTATGAATGTTTATCGTGTTCCATTTTGGGAGTTAAAGGAGAATTTCTCTATAACTTACAATTTACAGTATCAGTTGATTACGATGATTATACAGTAAAACAATATTTATGTCTTGAGGTATTTGTAATTTGTAATTTGGAAATTTTTATCTAATCATTTCATCTTCCTAATTTTGATTTATTGACTGATTTAAAATTTAAACGGGCTCAAAATTATTTACGTTTTTGAGTTCATTAAATAAAAATCTCATCATTTCATCAAATACTTCAAGTTGGATTCTCATGTATACAATAGACAATAGTACTAACCGATTTCACATTGATTGTCTCTCTGTACTCTGTACACAGTATGCAGTGCGTACAGTAACATTGACAATTAATTAGAAAAGACAGATAGAAAGTTTGTGGATGCTCCGTTGACCAAAGTGATACATATTCTTACTCTGAATCTTCACCTTTGTTCACCTCATCAGTTTCAAAAGTAGGTAATAAGATTGATCGGAACTCTAACGGGAAACGTTGAATCGTTCAAACGTTCTTGTGTTTCTTTCCATTCTTCTTGTTATACTCGTCACTCGTCACACACCATTTTTTCCATTTTATATCGACAAGTTGGATCTGAATTGCATTCGAATATCGAATATTCTATTTATATCGTTTTCATAATGCATTGTAAGTATAGTGTATCGAGTATTGCTGTATTGGTCTCGTTATCAAGTTTATTACACGAGAAGAAAAATAAGTTTATCGATTTTCTTTCTACTTTTTTACGACAACAAAGTTGTTTAAAACCCATTTTATTTTGTAGAAAAAAATGGTTCCACATAAAAAAGAATCATTCTTTCGTACTGAACTGTAACAGTTTTTGTCATAAAATTTTGACGTATAAAGAATGTACCGAGTACCGAAGCAAGAATTAATTATATACATTTCTATGTATGTATTCTTGACACTTCCGACAGCTGAGTGCATTTTAGTCTATCGTTTTGTCTAAAATGGGGTAAAACATAAAATAATAATGAGTACTAATTATAGGAAAAGGAGCATCAGTGCACCGAGTCGCGTTATTACTCTTGTTATTTATTTATGGGAAGATGTACATTCATTTATGCAAAGAACGTTGATCTTGTACCTTGTCTGTCTAGTATGTACAATGTACAGTTGAAGATCCAAAGACAAACGGGGTAAAGTACTTGAAAAAATCCAAATATGAAACGTATAATGTTACAAATCATTTAACTGGAACTGACCACAAAATTATATGCAAGGAACATAAAAGATTTTTTAAAGACTAAATGACAATAATAGGAAGACAGAGGAAAACAAAAACTCATGTTTCTTTTTGACGATGTTCCACTTTGTCTTGTCTTGTCTTGTCTATCTGTCTAGTTTCTAGTTGTAAGTTATATGAATTATATGAATGACAGCTTTTTTGTATAAGAAACCCTCTTCACTCGCTCGCTTCCTTGCTTATACATTATACATTATACATCCAACTATTCATTCATTCAGTCACTCAACTTGTGCACATATGTATGTATAACTTGTAAAATACATATAATGATATGTTCCATCAACCAGCTAAAATTCAGCAATCAAGTTAATAGATTACAATTTGAGAAGATCCAAGATAATAACAATAATTATCAAAAATAAGTTGTTATTATAATTGTAGTGAGGTAAAGCGACTGCCGCTCTGTATTATTGTTACTTCGTGTGTAGTGTGTACATGATTTTGTGTTTGTGTTTCAAGTTGGAGTTTGAGTGATGTAGTTCTCAACTTGGCAGACTAGCATTATTTATTTAAATTATTGTACAAAAACACACAAGCAAATACGTCGTACATAATACATACCAATTTTTAAAGATAATATTTACACCCGTAATGGCTGTAATCTGTAATGTTATAAATCTGGTGACTTTTGTATACATCTATGTGCGCCATACACTTAATAGAACATGTATATATGTGCAATTTTGGTAAAATATATCAAACTGTGTACAACGTACAAGTGTGATGACCATTTATTATAACAAATAATATGGCAGTGCATATAAAAATGAGGTTGAGTTCTCATTCCTAAAATTCCTAAATGCTGTCCACTGGGGTAAATAATAATTAATAGTAATAATAATATGGATTATTAAACTATAATATTATACATTTTTCAAATCGACCTTTACCATTTATTTTTTCTGAGCCACATCCACGCTTTTGTATTTTGTATGGGACAATGTATGATATTAGACATTAGGCACATGTATAATTAAAAACCTATTTGTTTTTGTCAAGAAAAATTGCATAACAAAAACACTTCTTGTGCTACATTTATACACATTACACATGTTTGACTAACTGGTCATCTCTTTTTTGAAGAATTTTAGATAATTTTTATGTACTTTGTTTACAAAGATTAAAACATGAGTAACTTTAACAATAATCGTATACACTTGAAGGATTACTAGTTATAAAGGGAGGGGTACGAAGAAGGCATGAAGCTTTGTTTTTCGTCTCCTTTGTGTCTCATATCCACGTTCTCATTCTAATTCTCTGTAATTTTAATTGCCTCATTATTATATCATGAGAGATTACTTGAGATCAAACTAATTTCCATTAAATTGTATGAATAACATGTAGATTTTGGGAGAGAAAACGCCAAAACTAAATGGATAACAATTTTGTTGTGCGGATGAGAGTTATTTTATGTTACGTACAAAAGCACTAGGATGATTATAAGCCAAATTTGTAATGGTTTTCAACTGGACATGTAATGTAGACAATGAATGAAGTAATAATTTTATGAATGATCATGTTTCTCTTGTAAATTGAATGTAGTTTTGACCATTTTTGTACCAGGTTATAAGTTACATATGATAACAATGTCAAGTGTGTGTAATATGTATAGTACTTTGACTTTTGGTTGTGGAGTACATGTAAAAATATATATGAGTATCTTTGAAATCCTTTCAAAAAGATTTGAACAAAAAAATTAGTAAAATTCTTTTGATAATTTTATAAAAAACTACAGGAAATTCTAAGAATTTTGACCCCTATATCATGCCCCTATGACCTAAGGGTAACCCGCTGGACCCAACTGAAAAAATGGCAAAAAGTGGTAAAAGTGCGTTTTAAGCTTGACTTGGTACAACCACCATTTCCACAGTTTTGAACTTTTTGAAGTTTTGTCAACGGATTCTAAGAGATATTTATCATACTTTTACGCATAATTTTTTTGTTTTTTAAAATTCGCAAAATTAAACCGCCCAGGCGGTTTTTTGTGAACCCGCCTAATTGAATTTTTTTAGACGGCAATAAAAAAACTAAATTTAAAATCTAGTAAATAAAACCTATCCTATCATTTGTAAAAAGCGATTCTGAGTCGATTAGTTCCCATACATATCTGATTTAAGCCCCTGAGCCCTTAAAAACATTGATTTTGAAATTTTGTACCCCATTTACGAATTTTATCTCCATTTTTGACTTGGTACAACCACCATTTCCACAGTTTTGAACTTTTTGAAGTTTTGTCAACGGATTCTAAGAGATATTTATCATACTTTTACGCATAATTTTTTTGTTTTTTAAAA
>JAQGBH010000108.1:0-75537 GCA_034698265.1 Sminthurinus aureus
CTTCCGGAGCCTAAAGCATTTATGCTTTGTAGGCGATATAAAATCCTCACGGAGGGAGGATTTTTAACTTTATTTCTTCTTATAAAATTCAAACACCTGGTTCGATCAGGAAAAAGGAGAAAGAGACCAGTGATCCCAGAAAATAGAAAATAAACCAAGTCCACAAGGAATAGAAAATAGAGAGAAGAAAGAAAGCCACGAGAAATAGACTGCGTACTGTACTCTGTATACTGTATCATAATAACATCTATCTCTATTACAGTACATTGTATTGTATTGTGTATTGTGTATTGTATTTTATATTGAATCGTCCCTTTGCTTAGCTGTTCTATTTTTGATATACTTTGTCCTATAAATCCTACCACACACACATGGTGATTTTTGCGTTCAGCACTGAAAATTGAAAATAAGTTCAAATAATCTCAAGTCTAGCGTGAGTATTGAGTATGGAGCATGGAGTACATTTACGTGTATAGATGGATTTTATTGATACATCCTACATACAAAAGTTGTACACCATGAACTTTCCATATTATTTATGTATGTATACATACGGAAAATATTTTACAATGAAAAAAAATACAAAAAAACGTTATAATGTTGGTACAATCAATATCCGAATATCCGAACATCGGCTTCTTGAAATTGGCTTGTTGTGAAATGTAACCCAGATTTTTGTTGTTCTCTGGGGAAACCAGAAAAAAACTTGACATAATAAATACGATCAAGTTTTCATCAAATAGACATTCTCTGTAGAAATGAAATTTTGGTGAATTCTTCGATTTATTCGCCACAATGAAAATGAAAATGCTAATCAAAATGTTATAGATTAAACTTTATATTATTATAACAGAATCTATCTGAAATATAATCCTAATAATCTTGTTTATTGATAGATGCAAAGAGAAAGCAGACTTATACCAGGAATTAATATAGAACTAAAAGATCAAAAATCAAATTCAAAGGCACATGTCGATGCACGAAAATCTGTACAATTTCCGAGGTAGAAAATATCAGTAGCAATCAAATTATTATACAGGAATTATTTTAGTTGTCTATAAATAGATAGCGTATGAAAAATGAAAATTCTCGGATGATGACATTTTGAGATTTGAGGCAATGAGGTTAAGGCTCAAGACTCAAGACTCGAGGCTCAAAAATATTGAACAAGGAGTGTAAATGAAAAATGCAAAGTCTTACAAACTGTAGAAGAGAAACGTCAGAGAACCTGTAGAAAATAGAGGTAAAAGAAACTACATACTTGTACAGATGTCTTCTAGGTGTGATTGGAGATCCTTCACTGATTCTATCGAATTGATATGCAGTGGTGGTGCCGTTAACTTTATCTATTCGTTTTCTTGGCGGGTCTACTGATGTGGAAGTTGAGGTGGATGTGGAAGTGGGCGTATTGGTGGTTGTATTGGACGTGGAGGAAGTCGAGTCTCTTCGTACCAGGTTGACGCACTCGTTCTCATCCTCACGGGCAGGTTTTCTCCTCTTTCGATCCAGTAGAAGAAAATATATCACCTTTTCCGTATTATGACTATCAGAGGAAAGAAACAAACATCAAAATCAATTAATTTACATATTAATTTATGTACATTTTACATTAGTCCTTTGCACAAAAGCACAGAATTTTCATCAGAAGTACAAGTAAGTTAATGATGACCAAGCTTAACGAACCAATTCCTGCTTGCTCTATTCCTCTATAACATAACTGTTTTTGTTTTATCTTCTTACATTGAATTTTACTTTACTTGTGAATTTTCTCAATTTGTTACTGAATTAAAATAATTGCAAATAAAACCACAAAGGCTAAAAATACAAGAAATTCAACATTCTTAAAAGGGGTTTAAATCTCAAAGCTCAAAGCTCAAAGGTTCTAATGTTAAAAAACTTTTACAGCCTTTTTAGAAAACAAAAAAGGGAGTGCAAAACGTAAAAAATATTTAGTCCTGAGTCCTGAGATATCTATATTATATTACATAATAAGAAGCCTAGATTTTTTATGCATAAAACATTTGTTCTTTAAATTTTTAACCCTCGCAGAAATCAGTAAAAAGTAAAGAGTTAAGAGAAATAAAAAAAGGGCAAATGTCTGCCCTTGTGCACATGTGAACTGTGTATTTGTGTATTTGTGAATATTCATAAAAACAAAATGTGCACACCAGAAAGTTGTAAAGAAAGTGAGCACATGTATAATGCTTAGCTGTATATTGTATATATTATATAATATTGTGTATTTTGCATCCATAATGGAAGCTACACAGAGCATGTATTTTAATGGTGTGTATGTTCGTATATTTTACGACCAAGCAGATTTTCCCCTCATTTCGGATTTAGTTTTCTCAATTTTCATGCTGAAATAAAACTCAAACTCAAGAGGACATGACTGAATGAATGGCTCAATATTCAGTATACAGTATACAGCATACACATAGCTTCTGCATCCTACCATCATCATTACTATTACTATCAAGATCCAATCTTATATTACGATGTATAATACGCGACTACTTGTAACTTGGACTAAAGACTACAGACTAGAGATTCAAAAGGCACAAGAAGAACATGTAAAATAACTTGCAGAAACTTGTACAGCGTACTTTGTACACTGTACACTGTGCATTATAGAAATGTACAGTAAGAATTCAGCTGTGGAATAAAAAGTATAAAATAGAAAGAACTGTATATTGTATATTGTACACGCCTATAACAAAGGAAGGCCGTTTTAATTTTTACACGATCATACGTAAAAGCATCTAGAATCTAGAATCTACATTCTACATTCTACATGAATGGAGTCTGAATGTTGAGCGTCTGCTGTATTCTGTATTTTTGCTCGTGGTTTCTTTCAGTATTTAGTTTCTAGTTTATAATACAGTGTACAGTGTACAGGCTGATGTATGGTAAGTGTTGATGTTGAAGCTGAAGCTAAGAGAGTCTGGTTCTGGTGCTGTTTCTGGTTCTACTCCTACTCAAAAACTTTCGGGTGGTTGCTGAAGGATTTTTTATATTTTATAGAATAGAGAGGAAAAGAAAGAAAGAAAGAAAGAAAGAAAGAATATGGAAAGATGAAGAATGTTAGTGCCCGATCAGGAGTGAAAAGACATCTGAAGAGGAGAAAGACAGAGGAGAATAAAAAGGACGGAGAGCGAAAAAAAAATAAAGTAGAGAGAACCAAGAGGAGGGGAGGGAGCATAAAAAATGGTCTGGTTGCCCTGTGTATATTATGATTATAGTGTACTGTACATTGTGCAATGTACATGCATGTGTATTGTGAAAAGGGCTTTTCTACTCCTTACAAACTGTACGCATGATGTGCACTGTAACTTGTACATTGTACAGGGTGACCAAGAAAACAAAGTGGGTCCAAATTTTTGCATTGTTTAAAAAAATATTCAGGGCTCAAAAAATATTTGGATAAGAGTAAAAACAATGCGTTTATTTCCTTAAAAAGTGTAGCTACCATTTCTTAAATGTTTTGCTACTTAAAAGGTTGAGGTTGAGGTTGTGGAAAAGCTAATATTTTTCTCCGTCAACTAGTTGAATTTAAGAACATGGGAATGTTTTCTTGGTTACCCTGTATTTGATACATATTTATATAAATTTCTGTACATATACAGTGTACACTGTACAATGTACAGCCATGTCAGATATCGACATGAACATTAAACATTGAACATACTTAGGACTTAGAAGTTCTTGAATGAGTTTATCTCGCTCCTTGAAACATCCGAGAGAGGAGATGGCTTGTAAAACGTCCGCATCCACTGCATCTGCTGCGGGAATGACATGAGTTTGAACAACGTCCATCATTGGTAGTTCCAACTCTAACTCTCCCTTCCCTCCCGCTGTCACCCACGAGTGTCGGTTTATTTCCGCCAACTGTAAAAAGACATAAATAGACCAAAATAAAATTATAAATCCTGTTCAAAAAATATATCATCATAAATATAATAAACTTTTCATGGTTTTTTCCCACATTTTTTATCACATTTTAATGCTCTTTAAATATTTTCTTTACAAAGTTAGTTTCTTCAATCTTCAGTGTACATTTTACACAATACAAAATACGATTTGCATAAATAGTTTGATAAAATCAGAGGCACACGCGTAGATAATAAAATAAACCAGCATCACTAATTATACGATTAATACAATTAAATTATCATCTTCAATGAAATGAACTGTCTTCGTATTAGTATTTTTCCGTCTGTTGCTCACTCCTTCGCTTGGCAATACATATATCTGAATTCTGCATTAGGAATTTGGTCATCGTCGTCAGCCCATGTAAAGTGTATAGTGTATAAAGTGTCCGAACAATGAACTGACAATGAATAAGTTGGTTGGCAAACATCATAAATATTTTAAATGTATCCAACTACCCTTTTTGCTACTTAAGTGGTATAACTAAAAGGAAACTTGGACATGTGAATCGTATCTTTTTCTTTTTTGCACCACTGTAACACACATTTGTACAATATATTAAGAGAGAGAGAGAAAAAGTTTTTGCAAGAAAAAAAGTTGTTGTCTAGAGTGTAGAGTTAACCTGATTTTGCAGCTTGAAGAATCTCTTTGTATCTGTAACTAATTCACTAAGGACATAAAACTTAGATTACACACAATTTTCCCTAAGTACCTACAAACCTACAAACTACAACTGCGCGAAAGAGAAAGAGAAAGAAAGAAAAAAGAAGGAAGAGACGTCAAGTTTCCTCACTGACTGCATGTATCTGTATACTACACACTGTATACTGTATACAGTAGAAAAGCTAAACAAAACTAACAGTGATATTTACTTGATTTGGAAATGAGAGTCTTGATCATGTTCTTAATTGTAGCTGTATTAGTGAGACAGTGATGTACGTGTGTTATACAAGTATTTTGTATTTTACTAAAAGGTTTGTGAGTTTAGCAGTATTTTCATAGTTTTCATACAGATGCATCGTATAAAGTAAAGGACTGGTCCACCAACTACCCAATACCCAATACTAAACACATGTACGCTTTGCCAATTCTCTCTTCTCTCTTCCTTCTGCTAGATCAGGATGTTGAGTCGACCCACATTTACCCAATCCAATATGATACAAATATCCTTTCTTTCCATCATAACTCCAACTCCAAGTCCAACTCAAACTCCAAACAGAACCACATTTTTAGGGGGAAAGTTTTTCAAGATTTCTCGTGATTCTCTTATTTGTACTCCCATCCCATTCTGGCTCTAGATTCTAGATCCTCTAGAGAAACTGTCCAATCATTTCAGTATACTGTCTACGGTCTACAGTCTACAGCATACAATCATGATTATTAGTAACTGTATCAGTAGTAACTGATTATCAGAAACTGTGACTAAAAGAAAGCACTATACGCGATACTGATACATGACACAAAATAGACGCAAAATTACTAATATTATCTGAGTACAATGTACTCATGTACATCATGTAGAATCTTCTTCGAACAACCAACAACCAACTGCCAACTTCCGCCACCATAAAGAATAGTGCCTCTATTTATTACTACTTTCCGTTCCCTGGTTTTGGGTTCGGTTTTGGTCCGATTTTCTGTCTCTCCCTCTGTTTGTTATTTCTTATTTGTGTCTGTCTATCTCTGTATGGTTGCCCTATGCCCTACACTTGAGACTTGAGAGCTTGCGAGAAACAGAGCTCAAACGAGTCAGGACAGATCACAGTCATTCTAAAGCCAACAATCCTCATCGCAGACGTAGACCAAGAGGAAAACATGCTCGTGTCACAGCTGTGTTCTACAAAGCAAATTGCTACAGCTCTAAATATTTTCTCGACTTGTGCTCACTGAACACAACACGCTGCAAAATGACGATTTGTACTGATACTAAGTGTAGGCATGTGCGTATGTGCCGAAACGTTTTGCACGCTATTTTACATATTTGGTAGAGTTAAATTTTTACATACATGTACAAATCCTCCTTACCCTGCGATTTGTTCAGCAGTTTTGATCTTGGGTTTTGGATTTAATGTACCGTCTATTTAGAAATTTAGAAAATCTATCAAGACAAACACACTGTAATTTGTTGTATTGTATTGAATATTGAATATTGAATCCAACCGACTTGTGAGAATTTAATACATGAACAATGAACACGAACATATCAACGTTCCCAGAAAATCATCCCAATATTTTTTATTCAAAATTATACTATCCGTATCACGTACCACTCTGGAAACTGGAAACGTTGCAAGTTGCAAGGCATTTCAAAGAATAAGCTCGGAAAACATGCATTTCTTTCTTTCTGGAATCTGGAAGGATATAGTGGCAAAGGAGAAGAATAAACAATGCACAATGTACAGAATAGCTAGTACATCTCGATTCTAACATTTAGTATAGAGTGTACAGTGTACAGTATAGATTATAGGGCGAAGACTCTCATAAAAACTGTCATAAAATCCAATGCGCACAGGGGGAGAAGAAACGGAGCCCTGAATTTCTAACTGACGTTGACTTTGAGTTGACTTCAAGTTAGCTTCCGCGTTTTCTTGTACCAAAGTAAGGGAAATGTAATAAAGGAAAAATGTGTAAACTCCTGAATAATAGAGTACAAAAATGTATGAAAAATCAATCGGAACACAACCTTTAAACTATAATACAATTTCTATCTTAATATCTATTTGTAAATTTTTGTGATTCTCAATTCCCAATTCTCAATTCTCGCTCATTCCAATCTCAAATTAATTAGATTGTACAATAAAAGGAACACAATAAATTTACATAAGCTGGAAATTTAATGTTAATTAAAGGATGCATGTACAATGCACAATAGCTATAGTCTATAGTCTATATTCTATGGTCTACTCTTTACGTACTCAGTATTCAGTATTCAGTACAAAATGGTGGTAATATAATAACAATAAAATGTGCGTGAACTTTGCTTGGTTTGATTTCCGAGTCCTTTGATTTAAATACAAATGTGAAATGTGGATTTGAATTCGGGTTTAGATTTGAATTGGAATAGTTTTAGGGTTTCTCGTGAGAAGGACCAATTCAACGACCAACTCACAGAAGCAATTCAACGACCGTTAACTTGATGAAAGGGAAAGTAGGGAGTAGGTAGTATAGAAAGTTGAAAGTGGTCGACAGTATCAAAGTGCAGAGGTAGATGTGGTATCATCCGTAATAAGATTTCACCCAGAAGCATTATACAGAATTATATAGAATTAAATGTTACCACGCATACAAATCACTACCATATGCAACTAAACTGTACTCTATGCACTGTACGCTGCACACTGTAGATCACCAACCTATACATTCATGTATGTATAATCCGATGACGATGACTACTGCCACCCTTTACTGCTGCTCATATACATAATACATAAAATGTCTACTCGTTAGGAGGATTTATTTAAATTCCCTTCCTCATCCGAGAGTTGGCCCATTGTCTTTGTTTCTGAGTCGGAAGCCTTTTGTGTGCATTAAGAAGAGAAGAGAAAAGAAAGGACAAGAAATGAGGCTGAAAGTGTAGACTGTAGACAGTAGATTGTAGGCAGTAGACATACATTTATACATCTAGAACCTAGAATCTAGAATCTAGACATGTGTGTGACTACATATGTAAAACTCGTAGAGTAAACCCCCATTGAACAAAAAAACTAAAAGTGATATCACACCACACTGAATACCGACTATCAGTTATCAGTGATCAGTTATCGGCCAAAACCAATGTTGGATTATCAGTAGTCAGAAAAGGAACAAGGAACAAGAGCTGAACAATGTCAGACACTAGACACTAGAAACTTGGGCATTGCATTGTACATTGTACATTGGAGATTGGAGATTGGAGATTGGGGATTGGAGAATACTACAAACTACGTGCTACAGATATCCTGCTAGAAATACAAACGGGTTATCTATACACATGGAGAAAGTCAGAAGCAGCAGAAGAAGAAGAAGGACTGGAATGCAAGGGAGAACTCTGACAAACCCAACTAAACCAACCAAACCAAACCATTCATCTAGCCAACGTGCATACTTCAAACTACATTCTACATTCTCCATTCTCCATACTACATGCTGAAGGAGAAACCTAAACTCTTAATAGTGTTAAGACTCTGTCTGCAGACTACAGACTACAGACTACAGACTCAAGTAGATCCTCGTCGAGTCTCGAAAATCCACCACATTACTACCACTGCCACAACTAGTACTAATACGAATACCAATACCGATACCAATACCAACCGAGGACGGAGAACCAAGCACCAAAGCAAGCAGTGAGCTCGTCGCTCTCTCTCTATCTCTTCTCATTTACCGCATAAACTCTATTTTGGTAGATGTCTAATCAGGGAAATCGATTTTGTATTTGGTGTGTGAAATAAGTTCCCTCTTTTACGCCTTCATTTTCCATCCCTCTTGCTTCATTGCTTGTCTTGCTTCAATATTCAAGTGTGTGCAGTGTGCAGTGTACAATGTACAATATACAGTATATAATGTGCAATATACAGTGTACACTGTACAGCGTGCATGTTTATTATATGTGCACTATCCAACATCTAATATCTATGCACACATGTATGATGGATATGTTATGTGATGCGTAGATTATTATGCGTGATTCTCCATTGTACATATACCTAGATTCTAGATGCATGTAGACTGAACATTGAACATACTTTTAGATATATGTGTGGGTGTCTAGTGTCTTGTGTCTGGTGTCTAAAAGAGTTGAAGTTGGAATTGCTCGAGTCTGTTATCAGTTATAAAGTTCTACACTCTACACTCTACATTGTCCTCTCTCTCTTGCTCTATTCCATTTTATTTTCCCTCTAACTTTCTGTGTGTACATATCTACATGGTGAGAGAAAAGAGAAAAGAGAAAGGCAAAGGCATCATCAAAACAAATGAAGTCGGAGGGGGTGATATTATCACTCGCTGTATAGTGTATAACTCATCCCAACTCATCATTACGAACCAAAACCTTGTTCTCAATCTCCATCTCCATCTTTATCTCCTTCTAGTCCTCCTTCTCCTTCTCCTTCTCCTTCTCGTTCTCTTGGTCTAGCTACATGCACGTTTCCATTCAATTTCAATCCCATTATTAGAAATTATGTACTGTTCCTATGTATTTTTTACACTATTTCTCCTTTCTCCCTTCTCCACTTCATTCCATCCAGTTCCTGCACAATCCAATCTAGTCTAATCTACTCTCTACTCTGTTTCTTTTTTCATTCATTCATTCATTATGTGAAGAGAGATAGACAATACACATGTAAAAATATTTGTCCGTAATTGACCGCTAATTCATTCATCATCCTGATCGAAAACATAAAACATAATGACAAAAATACAATATACTATTATATAGCGAGGGCTTTGATGCAGACGCAGAATTTTCTATGAATCTGCTATCAAGTTGAAAAAACGCATTAGAAAATTAAAAAAGTTGAAAAGTATTAATGACAACTCAGGAACAAATAACTGATTTCATTGTACATATAATCTGACATTGTCATTTTCATGACAACTAAAATATGGACAAGTGACGGCGGATTGCAACATTTGTAAGTACCGTCATTGCGCGAATAGTTACCCTGGGCAATTATTCAAATATTTTCGTGAGTGCTGGGTAACTATTAAAGGCTGGGCAAGTATACGATGCTAGCTGCCACCTATTGCAAAGCACAGGATTCGCATGGGCAACTATTTGAGTACTTTCACGCAGCACTGGGTAACTATTTGAGGCTGGGCAACTATTGCGTGGATGGTAACTATTCGCGCAATGACGGTAGTTCTCTACTTTATTCATCATTCATCAGCTGGTCTGCTAACAAGTTTAAAAATTGTACGGTATTTTCTATTTACTATTTACATGGCTTCGTGGGTAGGTAGTGGGTAGTGGGTAAGAATAGTGATAATAATGACGATCACTTAAGAATCCTTGGAAGTGAATCATCCTACGCATTGCTTTTTTTTGATAAAACTGCTTTGAGGAAGCTGAATGACATAACAAAATGCGCATCCACAATGGAATTCTTTTGAAACTATCCTCTTTGAGACAATCGCAACGCCTTTATTACGCAAACATGAACAATGTAACATTTAAATCTCTGAACCGATGCGAATGTTTACTTGATTTTCTTTTGTTTACTAGTAAATTATTGTACATTGTACATTGTGCTGCTTCTGTTGTTGGTTGTTGAGGATTGTTTGAAGAATGGAGAAGCACAAAAGTACCCATATAACGTAGAAAGAAAAGAGGAAGATGAAAAAGAAGAAAATGGAGAGAACGTAGGTAGAGTGTAGAACGTATGTACAAGATTGTTAGTTGTGAGAAAAAGATTGAAGGTTGGATTGATGATCAAGTGAATGAGCAAATGAGCGGATGAATAGATGGATCAAGAAAAGCTAGTAATGTGTTGACGCTCTTGGCTCTCGACTCTCGACTCTCGGCTCTTGGTTGTTGATTGTTGGATGTTGGCTGTTGGAATGGTTGGTGTTACTGATGTTGAATTCAAAAGCACTTTCATTTTTCCTTATTGAATTACGCTATGTTTTCCAATGAGTTCTCTATCACCCCTTTTTCCTTCCTAATGTCATTACTAGTTTTGTACGAGGATGAGTGACTGCGGACTGAGGACTGAGGTCTGAATACATGCTCTTCTATTTTCTGTGTTTTGTGTTCTGTACTCTGTAATCATTGCCATTACAACTGTACAACTGTACACTGTACAATGTACAATGTACCATGCGACATGAGAATTGTACATTGTACATACTCAATTACAACGATCCATAATACTGTGGACGAATGAGTCAAGTCAAGTCGAGTCAAGTGTCAATACGGCTTATGTTCCATACGTTCCATACTCCATACACCGTAAATTTCTGTATTTTATTCGCTCCGATGTAGATTGTACATGTATAACGTTAAAAACCCAGTCCTTTTTACTTTGGAACAAACTTGGATTCCTCATTATTCCTCGTCATGTCATCATCATCATTCTGTTCTGTTCCTGGGCCCTCTTTTATTTTCTCCCTACTCTTCATTCTCCGTTCTGCACTCTCCATTCTGCACTATCCACTCTTCAAGTTCGTCTTATTCAGGGCATTGTCGTACCTATTATGTAGTATGTATTATGTATAATGCTTTCACACCGGAGGCAGCCATAAAAATAAAAATCCATCGAATGGAAAGGACGACTCTCATTTCTCTCGTCATGCAAATGGATTCCTGTCAAGTACATAAAATTCTCCCTCTCACTGGCTTTTTTCCTTAGTCAATCCTCCGTCTTCAGCCTGCACCCAGGCCAGGCCACGTCATGTTTGCAATAATCATCCTTCATATTCATACACCATACACCAACACACCATACAAAACCATATTTATTATGTAAGCATAAGCATAATGTAAGTAATGCATATTGATGTGTACAATGTCCAAATAATTGTTATATGACGCCACTGCACTGCAATTAAAGGAACATTTTCTCTCTTGTGTTCATTAGACATTACGCAGTTTCCTCACAATCCAATATCCAACCCATAGTTCCGTAATAGGCCATATTACCTAGAACCTATGGTAAATATGAAAATAATACTCGTAAACAATCCGCACACCCCTCAGCTTTCGGTAGACAAAATGCACAGTAGAAAAAAGACAAACTATTATCAACGGAATAAATTTCCTCTCATCCGGAATTCAATTTGGATTTTTCTCCATTACCATCCTGGTTTTATCGTTAATCATAATCATTTTTACTGTCTACGCTTTACACATTATGTTGTCGACAGTCGGCAGATACGCACAGGTATGATTCATATTCGGATTCTGTTTCTCGCCAGCTTCTTGAATCAAATCATGTCATTCGGATGGAATGATAAATAATGTAGAAAAATGTACCGTGAAATTTTTTTCTGGAGTAAAGCAGTGGTTTTTATAATTAAAATTTACATGTGCCACTAAATTTGTGAGTTGCGGTCTCAAGTCTCCACGTTTACAAGTGCATTGAGCATTGAGCATGTTCAATTTCACGCCTTTCTTCATCATCATGTTTTCATTCCAATTTTTGTCAATGTCAGTGCATGTTCTTGAAGGTTGAGCTGTGCACGATCTACAATTTGCATGTATACGTATACACAATACTTAAAGACACGAAAGCGTGAGTAAAGATTGAATATTGCAGACACAAGACACCAGCCAGCCTCCCCCTTTGAATGGAACAAGATGAAGGAAATTATTCTCTCGTGCCTCTTTTTCTCTGATTTACAAGCTCTTTTACCTATCATTCTCTTTTAATCCTTTCACTCTTTGTTTTTGCACTGCCTGGAGTCTGGAGTCTGTAGTCTGGAGAAAGTCAAAGAGACTTTTGTTTTTTGTTCCAGCTTTTTTGTGTCATTCTTGCTCTACATAATACATACTTTTTCTGTAGGAGGAGGTAGAAATTGCCGCAAAAGTCCATAGGCCTACATGTAAAATTATTCTGTGTAGTGATTGTAGTCTGTCGCAGTTTCCAGTCTATGCACACACAGTTTCTATTCTGTTCATCTCATATATAATAAAGTTAAAAATCCTCACTTCGTGATGATTTTATATCGCCTACAAAGCATGAATGCTTTAGGCTCCGGAAGCGAAGCTAACTATTAAAATCTCAATTTGCCCCAGGCTTAATTTGCATAAGGAGACTAAATACTGCGAAGTAAAGTCTCACTTTGCCCCAGGGTAAACATGCAGCGAGTTCAAAATGAGCTCGCTAGTTGGCGCCACTACACTAACGAGTTCGAAATTTTCCCGCTAGGTGGCTACGAACTTCATCGACGCGAAGCGCACCCAAAGTGTCCACAGCCGGACACGAGTAAAACAATAGTCCGCTTCGCTTCCTAAAAATGAGCTTGAAATTTAGAACATAGAGCATGGACAAAGAGGAGGTTGAGTGTGGCAGGTAAAGAGTAAAGAGTAAGAAAGAAGGAAAAGAGTCTAGAGCGAAAGAGTTTTTGTAAAAAGTTGAATGTGAAGTGCGGGGTTTTGAGGGTCGAGGTGTTAGCACATAAAATGTAAACTTGTTCAAACTCGACTTGGACTTTGACTCGAATCTTAGGTCTTGAGTCTTGAGTCTTGATATATTGGAATGAGGAATTGAAAATGTTCCCACAAACTTTATCCCACGACTACGAATGAATTTAAGATAAAAGGTAAAAATGTCAACATATTTCAGTTGCCAATTTTCAATTGTTTGCGACGCATAACATGTTGATAAGAATTGAGCGACGTCTATAGAGAGCATAAAATCATTTCCATTGACCATATTATATAATACAGCCAGAGCAAGCAAAAATTAGCTACTAATGAAAATGGTAGTGAAAAAATATAAGAAATACGAGGATCTTGAACTATAAACTATACATAGTAGATTACAAAAAGTAACATTAAGATGTCTTTCCCTTTCTTTCCAATTTGAAATGGTCCATTTTCCCCATTGACGATTGACTATTGACGTTTCAAGTTTCAAGATTTTTTTTCATCAAAACAAGAAAAAGGAAGGAATTCAAGTTGACAATCCGATAAACAAGTACTTGCAATATTATACTTGAGTGTCCTAGATACTAGATACTAGATACTAGATTCTAATATCTATATTATACGTGCGAGTTATTCAAAGGTACCATCAGACATGAGACCTGAGAATTTGTAAAGAAAGTAAGAAAAAATGAAGACGGCTGGAGTTTAGCCAATACTGGAATACTGGAGAATAGAGTAGTCAGAAATCACAACACAAGACTCCAGACTCTAGACCCTAGACCCTAGATTCAAGATGGTCTAATGGCTTGTGAATTTCCTTTTTTGTCGTAGACGAAGGAAATCTCTTGTGCTTCTGCTTGTGGTTCTGCTCAAACCTCTTTTGAAAGTGGAGAATATAGAATGGGGAATGGAGGTTTGCAGAATTATTTATGGGTCACGAAACGGGACGGCTGCAGAAAAAGTTTCTTATTCAGAAAATTTTAGAAATGGAGGCTGGGTGCCAGAGGCTAGATTCTAGATGCTAGATGCTAGATGCTAGATGCTACACGCTACTTAGAGGCTATAACTGTGCTAAAACCCTCTCAGTAAAAAGTAAAAGCAAATGGCCTGTTAATTTTAGTCCAAATTTTGTCTTTTCCACAATCATTCACATTCGAACATTTGAAATCAAAGTCCAAAATTACTGGAATTCCTCAGGACTTTATCCTAGATCTCTAGATGCAGACTATTTACTGCATCTAAAATCTAAAATCCACCATTTCCAGCATCCTTTATGTTTTCATATTCGGCAGTCCAGAGTCGTATAGTAGAGAGTATAAAAAGAAAGCATATAAGACACACACATGAAGAGTATATATTCTACATTATATTCAACGGCCTGTACTGAAAGGTTTTGTCTAAAGGATTTACTTGTCGTCATCTCTGATGCAGACTGTATACTATATATTGTATACTGTATATTGTACAAGGGACGGGTATAAACCAGAATCTAGAATCTAGAACGAGACTGGCGGCTTGAACTACAGATATCCGCTTTCTCTCATACCAAATATCTAATGTCTATGCTTTTCTATTCTCTATTCTCCATTCTTTATTCTGCATGTATCAGGAAATATTCTCCTACTTTAAGGAGAACCAAATTGAGCCATGGTTGACGGCATTGGAGTTTGGAGCTTGGAGCTGGTAGTTGGGAGTTGGGAGCCTTGCCAATTTTTTGTTTTTTCGCCTCTATCTTTCTCTCCAAGATCTCATTTGATGTCTGTATACATGCATATACATACATTTCCGTCTTTCACTCTCCCCTGTTTATTTACTCGGCTAACAATTCACATTCACAATTCATTCCATCCTCAGTAAAAACAATATCAGACAACGGCTTACATCCATACTTTATTTCTATTAGTATTATTATTATTATTAGCTTGTCTTTGGTATTCTGGATTTGGATTTGGATCATATTCCACTTCCCTTTCATATCACGAAATAACCACAAATACTCACAAATGTCAGATCAATGCTTTATCTTTCACTCTTGTCTGTAGTCTGTAGGATGAATTTTCCTGGATTTTGTTTTTGTTGTTGGCTGTTGGCATCGGAGTTTTGGAAAGCTCGGAGGATTCCTTTTCACTTACAAATATGTAAATAGGATACACATGTGCAATGTGCATGAATATTACGTTTCTTTCAAGGAGACGTTTCTTTGAAAAGACGCCTGATTTTATCAACTGATTTTGTGTAGAATGTAGAATGTAGAATATGGAATCTGCTCAGCACTCAGTACAAATGAAATATGCTAATTAAAATATTGTACACACTTGTTACAATTAATCAAAGTTTTGTACACCAGATACACAGATACAAAGTGTTTAATTTAGGTTAGCAAGTTTTGTAAGTTTTCTTACCGTGAGTCTTTTTTCAGGACCAACTTCAATCATCCCTCTGAGCAAATTTTGGCAGTCTGGTGGTACAAAATGTGGGATATGAAACACACCACGTTTAACTTTTTCCAAAAGTTGTCTAAGATTGTCATCATCGAAGGGTAGAGCGCCCACGAGTAAAGCATACAAAATAACACCACAGGACCAAACATCCGCCTTTTTCCCGTCATACTTTTCTCCCTGAAATATACAACAAAAATACAAAACAAAACAGATTATTTATTAGTCTTTTGTTGTCCCCGTACTTTTTCGTCATCCACTTTTTAACCAACTTTAATTAGTTCAACTTTTAAACAAGGAAAGGAAATTACGCCTTTTGAATTTTGTATTTTGGTTTCAAGGACGTTTTCAATGTTCAATGAACAAAAATTAAAAACCTTGTATTTAAAAAGACAATTTAAAGCTACAGTATCACAAAAATAAAATTAAAAATCTTCACTTCGTGACGATTTTGTATCGCCTTGAAAGCATAAATGCTTTAGGCTCCGGATACGAAGCTGACTATTAAAATCTCAGTGGGCCCCAGCCTCAGTATGCATAATGAGACTAAATACTGCGACCAGTTAGTTTAACATGTGTCCACTAGATGGCGCGTTTCCAAGTCTCACATTGCCCCAGTGTCCACAGCCGGACACGAGTAAAACAATAGTCTGCTTCGCATCCTAACAACAGTATTATTATTATTTTATGCAAAATTTGTTATTAGTTTTGAGTGCAAAAGTACAAAATATGAAACATAATTTACATGCTTTTATCTGGTTGTCTAGAATCTAGTATCTAGTGTTTACTGTCTAAATTGCATTTTCTACACTCTCAACATTTTACAGTTTTGGAGCATTTCTGGAGCATCTCTCTGTATACATTTATATAGTCGATGCTCTCGAGATGCTCCACAAAAGAACCTTTTACGATGCTCTTTAGCGGAGAGTGTATGCATGTCATTTTTTATCAAATACCAAGTATCAAGTGTAATCCATGAAAATCTACAATATGCAATATAAAATACACATTTACGGTGTTCCCCTCACTTTTTATTGCACATTACACCTTTTGAACACTTTTCATCATATCCCATAAGCCCATAAACATACACACACATTTTTGTGCATATGAAATGGAATGAACCTTTAGAATTTAGAATTTAGAACTTTCACCCTCCTCATCCCAAACCAACCACAGCAATCAGCATCACCATTTTATGCCATAATTCAGACAAGTATGCAATTATCCTAGAAAATTGTGCGCGTTGATGCTTCGGTTTGTCTCCGGTCGCATGATGATCCCACGCAATGATTACACGACAGATTCCTGTTCATAATATTTCTAGTTTCTAGTTTCTAGTTTCTAGATTCTAGACAAAATCCATCCAATATGACGACAGTTGAATAAGTATATAATATAAAATACATACAGATTACAGATCCACATGAATAACATGGTTTTTCCTGCATAAAGAGAATTTCTATGACAACGCCTTTACTGTAGGTAGATGTTATAACTTTAATATGAGGAGAGGGGTCATCAACGCACCTAAAACCGAGAACCGAGGCAACTACATTCTATATTCTGATCCTCCCTTTCTACAGCTTCGTGTGCATATTGAGTATTAAATCCTCCCATTCTCATAACACTCAAAATGCATGTCATTTAAAGGACAGAGGAGAAAGGAGAAAGGAGCTAAAAACTCAGGCTCAAAACTGAAAAGCGAGGGCGGCTTGCACATGATTATATTCCTGCACAAGTATTCACTCTGGTGCCACTCTAAATGAAACTCGTTTCAATCTCACAGTTCCAGCTTTCCAGTTTTCACGTGGATATTATGTATTTCTACAAGGAGTGTTGAGTGTTACGTTTCAGAGGGATAATGAAAAATAGGAATGGAATGGCTTGTTTGCTTTCCATCTTCTAATTTGAAAAACATGGTGAAATTCATCATTTAATCCTGCATCAGTGTACATGCTCAGTATGTACGTCTGAATGAATGAATAGATAGTAGTTCCTTCATTTATTTTTCTGCACTGCTCTCTTCTTTTTAATTTCACTTTCAATCCTGTATAATGTATAAATGGAAGAGGAAATGACATGGAGAGAAAAAGGAAATTTGGGAAAGGAAAGAACATTATTTCAAGAGCTTGCGTTTCTCTTTTTCGTTTTTTTACTTTTGTATGAGAATCTCTTTTCATCATTCTTTCTCTTCTTGTCTTTCTCTAACTCCATTCCATATGGAGTATGGAGATATAGAGTTTCAGAGTTATGGAGACTAGTGGTAAAGACAGGAAGAAGAACTACGACTACTGCGAGTTTTTTCCATCATCCTTCTTACATTCGTCTCTACAAGTGCCAAGCGACCGGCTTTCGTCTTTCATTTGCTCCTAGAGTTAAGTAGAATCCTGCTAAATCCTGATGTCTGACTGGGGCTGAGGCAGAGACTGAGCTGAAGTGGAAAGAAGAGATGATAGGAGATCCGAGACACGAGAAACGAGAAACGAGAATCGAGACGCAGCAGAGAAAACAATAGACTAGAAACCAGAATGAGAAGGAAAGGAAAAGTGTACATTTGCAGCTTCTCAGCTTTTTCTTCATTTTTTTCCTACAGACTTGTTCTTAGTTCTTATTTCGGCGTGACATGCGTTGGCTTGGTTTGGTTTGGACTTATATCGAGTTTCGCGTCTCCAGTCTCGAATCTCGAGTCTAGAGTCTCGTACAAGCGTAGCCTTTTTGTACGGTGTCTGTCACGCAAATTCGATCTGTGTCTTTGCTTCTCCTATTTCTACTTTTACTTGTCTAAGTCGTTTTTTCTCTTCTTTTGTAGCTTGTACATCCTTTATTTTTTCCACGAGGAAAAGCGAGCCTGTCTCATTCTCATACAGTGTTTTTCTTTCTCTCGTTCTCTCCTTTCCTTTCTTTCTCTGTTTCCTTCTTTCTCATTTCCCCAAAAATTTGATTCTATTAACGTAGTCAGTAGTCAGCGCATCGTGTGTACAGTTTGTGCTCTTAGATTACGATTCTCTTTCATATTGTCTCATGATTCTTGAGTCTAGTTTCTAGAGTCGGGACTTTGGAGTTTGGAGTCTGTGGTGTGCGTGCAAAGTAACCGAAATAGGTACACATTGTGTATTTTACACTGTACACTGTACACTGTACAAAGTTTAGCATGGTACAAGAATACATTTTTCTGTTTTGTATTTTGTATTTTTCCACAATGTTCATAGCTCATCGTTTTGAAAAATTCTCACACGTTCCTTCACTATCCCCATCATCCCCTCTTTCTCGCATACCAACAACAGTTGGACCGAGAATCCAGAATCCAGAACACGGAAAACAGAACGAAATGATGGAGAAAAACTGAGTATGAACACTGAGCACATTGTAACATGTACTCCATGGGCATCCCATGTGAAAGAGATGAAATGTGACCCAAGGCAACGTTCTCGCTCAGTGTTTCAGCCATGAATTCTAATTTGAATTCAAATAGCCTTTATTGCGCATACAGCATAAGCAGCACAGAACACAGATCACAGAGCTTTGCATTGCAATGTAGGCATATACCATGTGCATTGTGCTTGTAGCCGAGTTTATGTAAGCGTACTGCAATTACATATACCGAGGTAAATCCTCTTTGATAGTCCATAATATTATTGTGCTGGCTACGGGATATTTTCAGCTTAGACAAGTGAAAGTCCTTGTCATTGTGGACTATGGATTATGGATTATGAATATGTAGTATTATTATTATCATTGCCTATTTACCCAGTAAAATCCATTACATTTTGAAAATTGCTGTCGTGTACTCCGGCCTCAAGTCCTCAAGACTCAAGTTGATTACTAATTACCATACTCATCTGCTCCTCATGTTTATACAGTTATTAAAAACAATATTTCTTTGTATTTTGTATTTTCATACTCCATACTTGATTACATTATTTTAGAAACTTGAAGCTATGGTACAAATTTAAAATGTATTAGCAAAGAGATTCTTGAGTTTTAAAATTTTCTTTGTATTTGTTTGAACGAGAATCCTTTTTACAGTTTATAATTTAACATTATACGACCAATAAGCAATAACCAAGCTTTGGATGTCAAGGCTGGATAGCCTTGAAAAATTGTGTTTCAAAAATTATTCTAGAATCGTATTTCATGTCTATGTTTGAGAATAGAGAATAGCCATTTTTTATTCCCATTATGTACATAGTAGGTGGTAAAAAGCCAGAAGGACAAGGACAAGAATAAGGATACTTTTTATTCTTTCATGGTAGAAAAGTCTAAAGATCTCTGTCTTCTGTCTACTGTCTACTGTCTACTGTCTATGTGGTGATCTATCACAATTCACAATTCGCAATTCACAATACTTGCTTGTAGTAAATTGACTATCACGTGGAAGTTGAAAAGGAATATTACAATGTACAATGTGCAGATTGGAATATCGTGTACAAGTGTAGAACGGTAGAAGGATCATGACTCATGACTCTAGATTCTAGACTCTTGGCAGTACACATATGTACACTATACAATGTATAGCTCTCAGACTGGCTACTTTGTAAATCGGACAATACGATAGAGAAGGCAGAGAACAAAGTAGAGAGTACAGAGTACAGAGTACACATGAGCAGAATACAGAAGAAAGAGAACTACTCTTGTTTTAAATCCTCCTTGAGCACTTCTATTTGGCCATTACTAAGTCTCCTGTGCATATCTACTGCGATGTGCTATATTTCACCGTGTATCTTGTATCTAGAATCTACTATCTAAATTCTCTGTGTTGATACTGGATAGAGTAAACTGTTTGAAGAAAATGTTGGCTATAAAGTGGGATTACTCGTGAGTTTAATCACCGTACAGAGGTAATCTTTTGATTTGACATCCTTTCCTTCTCTCCTTTCATCTCCTTGCTCTCTTCTCTCTTCTTTCTGTCTTGTGTGGATGTTGGATGGTGTACGTTGGAGTTTGGAATTTGGAGTTTGGAGTTTGGGTATCCATCACATATCGTATCGTCTTCCGTCAACTTCTTTCTTATCTTATCATCATATCACATCATATACACAGTGCACAGATATTATCTTATCTTATATCTTATATATTGTATAATACAATATGAGATAAGACTCTCATCTTATCGCAAATATCAGTGAAAATGATGACGAGTCGTTAGTCTTTCATGTTCACTTTATTTTTACGCAACGTTATTAACTTGAGGCTCGTTTCTTCTTTTTGTCATGGCCATGTCATGGCCAAATAAAAGTTCACAACTACCTTTATCATGTGTATCTATGCATAGAGTGTAGAGTGTAGAGTGTAGAGTATACTACGTGTATCAGTGCATTGGCAAGTTGAGCTGACTGTATTGAATCCCAGTCTTCTTTCCTCATCATATGATATTCTATTCCATTCCATTCGGTTCCATTTACTGTCATTGTCATAGTCATAGCCGTACTCGGAGTCGTATTCCCCCACACATTTATTTTATGGCCATTTTACTCCATATTCTTTCTCTCCTCAATTCCCCTTTGACTAATACTCCTCCATTCTCCATTCTTCCTTCTCCAATCTCGACTCTTCAGTTTCCAGTTTCCATACTGCATTTTGAGACCTTTCTCAGCAGAAATATTATCCTCGTGGTGGGGTCTCAACTCGAGTCATTTTGTACATACTTTGAATCCACATTCTATTTCAACTTCAACTTGAAATTCAACTTGTACAGGAATAAGTGGAAAGTGGGGAAAAATCACCAGAATAAGATTTTTAACATGTTGAGCGAGAAAGTAAAAGGTTCTGAGTTTTTGTAAAATTGCAATGCAGCTGAAATCAGAAAAATCAAAATAGTCGTATAATCGATGTACCTTGTACATGTAAAATGTACATATAAGTATATAAGCGATTTAACCATTTGTGTTTGTATCTCTCCAGGCTCTAGAATCTAGACTCTAGACTCTAGACGCAGAATGTAGAACACGTAATCGATTTTACAATGCTAAACTAGATCGTGACAAACATTAGTAATTCTTTTCATTCAAGAAATTCGAATTTGAGTTCCGATTTGGATGTCGAGCAGTCAAAAAATCAAGGAGAAAGTGTAAAAAATTTGTTCTATTATGTGTGAAGGACAAACTCTTACTTGAGCTCAAATTATTTTTCTCATTCTCCTTTCTCTTTAACGACAACGTTATTTTGCATTGGGCAATGCATAGTTGTGAAGGAACCAGACATAAAAGTTCAAGCAGAATGGAAACATGGAAATACATGTATTTGTATAATGTACAAGTACGTATACACATCCTCCATCTTCCACTTGCATCCATTTGTATTTTCATACACCCATTTTATACGTACATCTTTATATGGAGAAACTTCGAGTTTTTTACATTTTCCATCCTCCGACGCTTTTCCACAATGGAACAAAAAAAACATTCTTTTCCTACTACAACTTACAACTCACAACTATTACAACAACTCCCAGTTGCCAGCATCAACATTCAACATCAACAGCACTGGAATGGAATAGCATGCCATGAGAATTTGAGCAAGTCGTGTAGTTTGTAGTTTTTAACCAAAATCTACTCTTTACATTCTACATTCTTTTACATTATACAGTGAAAATGCACTGGGTAAATAGTAAAAAGTGCTCGAGATTTGAGATAAGAAAATTGTCGAAAATATGATGAAAGAAAAGAAAACGCAGCAGGACTGGAAGCGAGTGTATTATAATTTTCGACCAAAAGGAAAATGAAAGCAAAAGTTGCACAGACTACAGAGCAGTTTCTTGCTAACTTTTTTTGTATCACTGAAGAAAATGAAGAAATATTCAAAAGTACAGCTCAAGTATATTATGTACATTGTACACTGTACACACTTATTAATATGGACGTTTATTTTCTGTACTTTACTTTACTTTTGACTGTATAATAGAGCGAGAGAGAGAGTGAAAGTGGCAGATTGGTTTCTTCAACTTACACACTTTTCAACTTCTCTCTCTATCTATTTCTCTCGCTCACTTTCTCTTTCTTCATTTCTTTCTCCACCACTTGCTTCATTCTTTGAATTTCTATTTCTATTTTTGACTAGATGAGAAAAACTTTGGAAATGGATACCCATAAATACATAAATTGTGTAAATACATCTACATAAAGCTACTGCTATCCAAGAGGTAGAAAACAATAAGGAGCAAGTATGAAATGATACTGCACACTGCACAATGTAGACTGTAGACTGTACACATGTATTTCCAGGTTTGTGTCCATGATTCAGGATCCACGGTGAATTCATTTTGTACAGTTGTTTGTTTCTCTTTCTGTATGTATAGAAAAGCGAAGAACTGAATGAGACTGAAAAGTGGAAAATATTAGACACAACAAGAGTCTTTTATTTCTTCCATGCTCAATGCTCAATGCTCAATGCTTTATGTTTGTATGCAACTACACATTTCTGCAGGATTTTTGTTCGTCTTCTCCGCTTTTTCATTCTCCCTCACCCGTTTTTATTCACTGTCCATAGCTCATAATATACTGATACAGAGAAAGAGACTGAGACGCTTACATAGAGAAAACGGAAAGGAAGAGACAGGGAGTGAAAGTTATATCTAGTAACTAGTAACGTTTGGAGCTTGGAGCTTGGAGTTTTGAGGAGCTATGGAAACATAAAAAGTAAACGTTGATTTTGGTTCCTTTTCCCTTTTTACTCTGTTCTCTGTTGAACTCAACTCGCAATGTCAGTAGTCAGTGCAGTTCAATATGTATATATACATGTGTTGGAGAGAGAGCCACTGTGCCTTGTGCACCTTGAACTGAACAGTGAACACTGTACATTGTACATGGTACATTTTACACACAATGTATCTACGATACACATTTGCCCCTTGTAACATTATTATTAATGCTAGGGCGGAAGTGGAAACATAGAGATAGAAAGAAAAAGAGAAGATACCATCTACAGTCTACATTCTACAACCTAGGATCTAGAATCTAGAATCTAGAATCTAGAATCCAGGCGTTCGTGAGTTGAACAACGAGTATGTATACATGAATGTATGTATGAGAGAAACGCAAAATGTATGAGGCTACTTTTCCCTTCTTCCTCTTCCTCGTCTTCTTCTTCTTCCTCCTCCTCGTTGGCTTTGACTTGACTTGGGCTTTGGCTTTGGCTTGCACATTCTCCTTCACTTACTTGTACATTAGAGAGAATTCATTGGGAAACTCAAGTGTGGGGAAAGTTTGGCTGTACAATGTACACTGTACACTGTACAGTGAGCAGAGCGTAGTGCAGTGTAGAGTTTAGAGTGTACGTCTGCCTATTACGAATGATATATAATGTGTAATAAGGGTGGTTTAAAAACCTGAGTCTACTACAGATTCCAATGTGTATGTACAATGTACAGTGTACATTGTGCATCTACTTTGAGGCGTTGACGTTGCCAAAGTCTTGGTTCTGTCTAAAAACTAGAGACTCGAGAGTCAACTGGAAAGAGAAGACTCCAAAGAACGAAGAACCAACAACCAACAGCCTTTATATGTCCTTTACATTTAGCTCTGCTTTTGGACTTTTGGACTCAAAAGCTGTGTTGTGTGTTCGTTATTCGTACAGAGTGCAGAGCATAATGTAGCTTTCCCTGTTACTTTCCCTTTGCTTTGCTTTTCCATCCCATTATTATTTCATGATTTGAGCATTGTAAAATGTGAAATTTTGAAAAGCAGGAACCACTCACTAACTTCCATTTCCTTCCTCTTTCATACCTGTAGTGTGGACTTTGGATTGTAGGTTGTAAATTCTAAATTGCACCTTGTACATTGTACATTTTGGATACATCCATACTCCATACTCCACTCTCCATGCTCTATACGCACGTGAGTTATATATTACCCAATGTAACTAATGTGCACCATCATTCTGAGAGGTTAAAATAATGTTTGAGAGTTTCAGCTACAACATGAAAGATGAGAGGTAAGGAAAGAGTCCGCACTTGGAACTGTCCAACTCCAACTCCAACTCTGTGGCCTCTTGGAGAAAGCAGAGTAGTTTTGAAATTGTAGCAATGTCTCTGTAAATTGTACATTGTACACTGTGCACTTACTATGTACAACTGCTTATAAATACATAAAAACGTTGGATGGATTTTTTACAAATAAAAATGGAAAAGATGTTGAATGGAGCAGAAACTCAAAACTAATTCTAATGTAATTTATAATGATGTGTGTACACCTGGGACTTGTTTGACTATACTTTCAAGTACTCACAGGCACTCAGGTAAACAGTAAACAAGAATGAAAAGTGAAAGGAGAACCCCATTTTCGGATAAAATAAAAATAAAACTAGAAATAGTTAGTCCATTTCCCATTTACTGATATTTCATATTTCATGCTATGAAAAAACTCATTGTAGGGAAAAAACATAACGTGATTAGATGAGAGAAAATGACAAAGTTCCAAAGTAAATAAATTCAAAGATACAAAAAAAATGGAAAATGTTTGAAAAGCTAAATTCAAAAGGTTCTATAGATTTTATTATTTTGGTTTTTTCTTACCCGAATAACTTCTGGACAAGCATAGTGAGGACTGCCACAGGAAGTTTCCAACATGCTCCCTTCAGGCTGTAAGGAGGCCATTCCAAAGTCTGCTATTTTTATATTATTCTTCTCGTCTAGTAGCAAATTCTCTGGTTTAAGATCACGATGGCTGAAATTAAAAATAGAAACACAACAGAAAATTAATTAAACAACGTGTAAACTAATAACTAGAAACAGAACAACTAGCAATTAAATATTTCATATTAATATACACATCTATGATCAAGTATTTCGAGTATTTAGCATGCACCATCCATTTTTATTTAATTGCTAATTCCTATTCATCAATTTCTAACCAAATGAAAATTTTGCTCAAACTTCTAAAGTAAAGATGGAAATTTTGAGGTCATTATAAAAATACCCTGATTTTATTCATATGGACTTTCAACTTTCAAGCTTTTACACAAGCAATACTTGTAGCTCGAATCTCGAATCCTGAGGCATCCATTTGAATCATTAGTTCCTATCTAATAAACCCATGCCATTCCATTCTATTCAAGTCTATCTACTTCATTAACTTGCAGCTTGATTGCTTAATTTCCTATTCGGTGGTTTCTATTAGAGCTTGATGGCAGTGCGACTGCAACTTTAACTGGAACTGGCACTAGCATTAATGCCTATGCCAGCATTAAAAGTAAATGGCAAATGACCTTCACCATTCACCACATAAATACGAATGCAAATTAAAGCTCCAAACAAAATAAAATAGACCAGCTCAATGAATAAGTTTAGGATTTCAAGTCTACTTGAGTTGAGTTGAGTTGGATTAATCCTTTGGACACATTTGAGGCTCCAGAGTCTTATTGTTAGTCCTAAGTTTTTGCAACTGCTGTGGAAAAACGCATTTTTAGTTTCTAGCATGTGGAAAAACTGGAAATGCTCACTAATAGCAAGAGCAATCCTGGAAATAAATTTACATTTTGCATAATGAGTTGTAAGTAGGAGAAGAATGTCCTCAATTCTATATTCTAGATTCTAAATTCTAGATTCAGTATTCATTATTCAAGATTCAAGATTCGGATTGCGGATTCTAGTGGAATGAGTAAAATATTTAGTATTCTCCTTGTGTCTAACTCTATCTTTGTTTTTGTTCATATTTGTTTCTCAGAACAAGCACAAACAAGCAATGAGAAGGTTGGTCCTCAAATCAACACAACTAGCAGTACAATTTTCATCAAAATGCTCAAATTATACAATATATATTAGACATACATTGACCGTATTTATTCATACATGCTTGTTTCCCTTGTTTTAGTTTTCGTCTTGGTCTAATTTATCTTGAAATCTTTTTACTGTGAATAAGATCATGTAGAACTAGCAAATTAGACTGAAAGTCAGTAGTCAGTACTGTGACGGAAAGAGAAGCCCAAAAACCAAACAACAAACACCGAGTTGAGAGAAAGTGTGCCCCTGCAAGTTAAAAAGTCTGTTTTGCCTATTTTTATAGAACGATTTGAGTATGTGTACGATGCATAGAAAATAGAAACACCATGGACTATGGTGTAGCTTGTAAGTAGAATGTAGAGGTTCACATTGTAACTGTATATTTACGTGACAAGTCAACCAACCGAAGAACAAAATGCGTTGGGACTTGCCAAAATTTCCAGAATTCTCCCAGATACCAGATACTCTCGCTGTCTCTATCTCTCAAGCTCTAAAGAGTTTTGCAATGAAGAATGTACATATTTTACCATAATTTTACATGTACAATGTACAATCTCGAATCTAGATCTTCCCAGGACAATTTTTTTCAAACTTGTTCTTGCATCTTTGCAGTCCCTTTTTTCACGAGACTCGAGACTCAAGACTCGAGATTCATTTTACATCGGTATATTTGTTTGATTAATATACACACTGTATGACATATGATATATGAGGATTTTAGATATTATCCAACTTTCTACCATAAATTTAGGCATGCAAAAAAGAGGACCAACTCAGTTTTTGAAAAGAAATCGAATCTTGGCTCTGTGTGTACTGTTTACAATTAAAAGTTTGCAGTGTGACATGTTTTGACGAAGAAAGTTATAGAAAAAGATTAGCATCGACGAATGTATAAATAATTTGTATGCTCTGCACATCACATTTGATCATTTTTATAACAGCCACTTATCGTCGATGTAATTCCAAAAACGGCTTTGTGCAATGTCTTTAACATTGCACAAAGCCGTTTTTGTAATTACATCGACGTTATAGAAAATAGAAACTAAGTACAGACTTTCTAAAGCTTATGGATTATGGATGAATGCAGAATTCTGTTTTTACATACCATATTACATCCCTGCAGCCTGCAGGCAAAATGTACATTCTACATCCATAATATTCTGACCATCTGTAATCTGTACAGTGTGAGTTTATGTGGATATTTTATTCACTTTTATAGAGCAATTCTAATGATTTATTGATTATTTTTTGTCATGTTTCGTACGGAAAAAGGAAAAAAAGGTGAACTAAAAAGGCCTGCAAAATGGAGCGTCCAGATTCTCAATTCTCAGTCAACGGTGAACAGTGCACAGTGCACAGGGACACTATATATTATTTATTATATGTATCCATTAGCGCTAGATGTATAAAAATATTGACCCATTTTGAGGCTACACAGTTTTTTTAGTAAAAGTGAACGTCAAAATATAATATAAAGCATAAAGTAAATTGTCTTGTTTAACTTTATTTGCTCACACGTCATAACATTGTGTACAAATATGGACTTGAATTGAGAATGACAGGCATAACAGAAATTTTCCAAAGCAGCCTCTTTGTGTTATATATAATATTATTATAGAATATTTGTAAAAAAGCAGAGTAGTTATAAGGATATTATTATTAGTATTATTACTATTATTATTACTTACCATATGGAATGACTATGGCAAAAATCAAGTGCAGAAATAATTTGTCGGAAGAATCTTCGAGCTTCTTTCGGGGTTAGTCGACCTTTCTTAACCAAATAGTCGAATAGCTCACCACCAGAAACATGCTCAAGAATTAAGTACCTGTAAAGAAAGAAACATAACCATTTAGTTGAAAATTCCACATTATTATTATTATTACACATAACATATAACTGCTTTCTGCTAACATTTCCAATTTCCAACTAAACGATAAATACACGTCATTTATATATTGTACGAGTGACTTTAGTATTGAGTATTGAGTATTGCTATAGCTCGATTCTCGATTCTGGATTTTCGATTCAGGTGGTTTTGCTTTGTAAATATGTCAATTTGTCTTTTGAATTAAATGGATGGGTAACGGCTTAAAATTGGACTTTGATTGTACAAGTGATGTGTGGTTATGGCTGATTTTTATGCCCTTTGTTGGGAATCTCAAATATTTTTTACTTGCAAAAGTCGATATCTGTAGTCGTATTCTTTACTTTAGGTCACGAGAGAAAATGTAGGTATACAATATACAGATATGCAGTCATTTATTTATAGTTTGTCGGTTCGTTCTTCGTTCGTTTGTAGAATGTAGAATGTACCGAGCAGGACGGAGACTATCAGAAGATATCTAATAAAGTTGATGTGGGACACAGAACACAGATGGATGGCTGGATACTAGATACTAGATACTGTGGATATGGATGGATGTGACGTGAAACGTCTGGATGAGTTTAAGGAAAGAAAGGGGAAAATATAGCAAGAAAATTAGGTATACGGAAAGTTAAGTTGAAGCCTGGTCTCTGGTCACACTTGACCTACTAGAATTTGATAGCGTCATACTTTTGATAAATAATGCGGTATGGTTCCTTGTGAGTTGCTAACCTTTCAGCTGTAACTTTATACTTTATACGTAATACTGTGCTGAGGCTATAGGATGTTTTTTGGTAGATGGCTATCTAGTATCTAGTATCTATTGGTATATTGGAATTCGATCCTCAAGAAGAAGAAGACTGGCATATCGCTGAGTCTAGAGTGTGAGTAGTGAGTAGTTTTCTCTGAGTAGTCTGAGAGGACCTTGGAGAAACACCAACTTTTCTTTAGTATTTTTCCAGTTTTTTTACTGCTATGACTTTTTCCTTCGGCTTTCGGTTTTTCCTTTTCTTAGGACGGTAAAAAGGAAAAAGTCTCAAATTTTTACCGTAGCTTCAGTCTCTGTAAATTTGGTGGGTTTAGTGGGAAATAGGCAATAGGTATTAGCTGGTTGGCAGTAAGCATAACTCACCATTAGTTCCTGATTTGTTACCTCGAGAAGAATTCCAATCGCTTCAAATGTCATATCTATTGGACAATTGGAGGCTGATGGGGGAAAATGCTTGGGAGTAAACACACGATTTCGATTTTTTGTCGTTACCTCCGCACTCCTCATCCTGTGTACAATGTAACATCTACAATCTACATTGTATATTATATGTCGTAAATATTTCTCAGTTATCTCCACTCACTTGTTAGTATTTTCATCCATTCAATTACAGCACCTTTTTTAGTCGCGCCCTGTTTTGAAACCCCTTTTAACTTTTTTTACCATTTTTTTGAAGCAGAAAAACTCTGGACCTTCGTTGTAATTATTCTTTATTCTGTATTCGTAATATTTATTATCCGACATTGTCACAAGTGAGATAAAATACTGTCAACCGTAAATATATAATGGAATGAAGTTTCAAGTAACAACTTTAAACACTTACAGGTATTTTTTATTTTCGTACACATCGTACAGGCCCAAAACGTGAGGGTGCTCAATCAGTTTCATAATGGCAATTTCTCTCTCCACCTGAAAAAACAACAACACACCACAATTAATAAATCTGAACATTTCGAGCTTGTTTTAGATAATTTTCACATTTGATTTGATTTTCTAGTTTCTAGTCTATATTCTCCAGAAACGATAAGAAAAAGCACGACTATTTCTTATGCTCAGTGAGTGTTCCATTTTGAGTTTTGAATGTCAAATGTGACAAGAATTTGCTTGTTTTACACTATACTACTACACACAATGTCATTTGGATGATTTCTACTGTAAACTGTGCACGATACCACATGACAACCCACATGCAACATTCCATCATAGTTCATAATTAAATCAGGAAGTTGATCTACACAATACACAAGTATCCTGGTGAAAAATTACCATTATTCTATTATTATAAAATTGATGAGTTACGAGTTACGAGAGTAATAGGAAATGTGCATGCAGCTATACTAACTAAATAAATAAATGATATTTGTTTTAATATTGGATCATAATTATGAAGGAAATAACAGGCTGATATCTTTTAGCAGAGGTAAAATGTAAAATAGTAATAAATAGGTAGTTTATAGTTTGTACAATATACAAGTCCTATTAATAATCATGCCACTTCCACTTTCTATTTCCTCTTCTCTATTCGACTATTCGAGTATTCGAGTATTCGAGATGGTAAAATTTAATTTTACACAGACTTCGTTCCTTATTCATTCTAATTAGTCTGGATCTCTCCTCAAAATAAAGTTCGCAAGGAGGCTGCAACGAAACTTGATAACCTCATTCAAATTTCCTTTTATTACATTACATTATCAACTAAACCTGCACAGTGTGCAATGTACATTGTACAGTTTACAAGAGCTATTCATAGAGCCTTCTCTCTCTCTGTGTCTCCACTCAATGGAAATTATATCATTACCTTTATTTCTCTATTAATTCGTAGAATCCTGGAGCAGTACACAGTGCGATTATGTACTATATAAAACTCTACTAACTTTAGTCGACTTGGACTTGCTAATAAAATAAATTCAAGTCTCTGAAGCCATACTTATGCTTATAATAAAATAAAACTTTAGCCACTCGAGTCTAGACTTTCGAGTCTCTAGTCTTTAGTCTCAAGTCACAGGCGGTAAAATTAACTTGTTATTAATGTTATATTATACGCTGTACAACAAAGAACATAGAATTTGTAATATAATCCAGAATCCAAAATCTAGAATTTAGAATTTAGAATTTAGAATCCAATGTCCACTTCCTGAGCTAAAGCACTTCATCACTATAAATTATGAATCACAACATGATCCAAAGCCAACTTATCCTTTAAATTAATTTTGAATTATGTGTAGAATGTAGAATGTAGAGTGTAGAATAAGTGCATTGCTGTTAAAAATCAAATGGTTTTGTCATGATAGTTTTGAATTTTGAACAAGCCGCATAAATTAGGAAGGAAAGAGACAAACTCAACGTACAAAACTAAACTGTACACTGTAAAGTGTACAGTGTACAGCGTACAAATTTGTTCTGTTTCACCCTCAAAACTGCTATTTTCTTCTGTGCTGCTGGAATCTGGAATGACTAAGATGACAAAAGCATGAAGCATGAAGTAGGAACAATGAACAATGAACAACAACAGCTATTATAAAGAACAGAGAAATAATTTTATGTCAAGTCAAAACTCTCTGTTGCATCTTTTGTTTCTGTGCTCAATGCTCAAGGACTTGCATTTTAGATTTTACAACACAAGCAAATGGGAGAAGGAAAGAAAGTACGTCGATTTGTTATCAAAACAAAAAACGCAAAACGAAAAGGATGTACAACTGTTTTGCTCCCAGTTGCACGATATTGTACACATGATACATGAGTATTGAGTACGACTGGAAACTGGAAACTGGAAATTCTAGAGTCTAGAATGTCTTTAATGCCCTACGGGTTTCTGCGTCTTTTAACAAAAATGTTACACAGCCTGCTTTCTTTCCCTCGATCTACGATCTACAGTCTACAGTCTACAATCTACTAACATTTGTAGATACATTTGTACTTTTGCTCCTTTTATCAGCATGCGAGTTGGCATAAAGTGTGTAGGTTGAAGGATGCATTGTAGCTGCTTTTTAAATTCTCAATTTCTTTGCCTCCAGATCTCCAGATCCAGCTCTCCGGCTCCTGAAGATATTCTTTTACTGTCTATACATTTGAATCTTTTAATCATTTGATTGTTTGCCTGTTTTAAGCAAGATGTACGGAGTAACAAGTAAGTTGAGTAAAAATATTATTGTATCTCCTTTTAAAAAAACATATAAACAAATCTGAAGGAAAACGAAAAGGAGGCAAAGAAAGTGATATTATATTCGAGTACTCCTACTGTCTACTGTTTACTGACGATACAGAAGTTGAATAACTCGAGAAAAAACATAACATGGAGCCGTTTTGTCCTACGTCCCACTTTTATATTCATTTTTCTCTTGTGATCCCGTTTCCCTTTAGCAGTTAGTCACAGCAATGTTCAATGTACACGTTACATTGCGTTCGCATCTATAATCAATCGCCACAATTCAGTGCTCATACTGAATACTGGATTTGGAGAAAAAAACTACTCATCATACATAAAAAGATTTCTACTTGTATAGAGTACAGATTAGAGAGCAGAGAAACGTTTGTACATAGGAATCTGAAATGGAGAATCGAAGGGATAGGAATAAACCTGAGAGAGCGAATTGAAAAATCGAATATCATGATTCATAACAACAATAAAATTTGGAGCGAGATTCCACTGTCACGCATTCAGCATTCATAGCGATTTTGCCTCTACATTGTGTATTGCAACTTGTTTTTTTCCAGTACTCCTGCGACTACTCTATTTGTATTTTGTACAGTACTCAACGTTCAGTGTTCTGTATTGAGTATTGAGCATTGAATTCGTAAGGTTAGTAACGATAGATGAAAAAAAGCAAGAGGCGAAAAGTTTACTTGAGCCTTTTCTCCGCAATTTATCTTACATTTCCATTCCCATTCTCGTTTTCGTTCTATCGTGTGCAGTGAGCATTCCTGCTCAAAACACCGAGGTTATTCATTGTTTAGGCATTGGATAGAAAATAAGATGGAGAAAACCGACGACGACGACGACGAGAGGAAAAACATCAATATTTTCTCCTGTGTTATTTTTCTTTCTTTTTCTTCCTTTTTTCCTCTCTTTCTCTGCTACTCCTGTTTTTGCACTAGGCAATTAACCTAAATCGTACTCAAGCTTCTTGTCAGATTCAATGTCATTAGTCATTAGTCATTAGCCATTAGTCAATGTAAGGAAATATTGGTTTTAGATCCGTTTTCTACATTCTATATACAATTACAATTACATGTAGCATGGAATACCATTGAGACTTGTTTGAAATGCACACATAATTAGATAAAATTTGAAAAGTAAAAGGAGAATCTATATGTTTGTTTCTTATTTTAATTTTAGTTTCTTTTCTACTTTTTTGAATAAACAAAATTTGTTTATTGTGAATTTAATTTGGGAATTTTGAATTGTAAATATTGCTTACCTTCATTAGCACACTCTCACTGAGTTTTTCTCTATTAATAATTTTAATGGCAACTTTCTTCCCGGTCACACAGTGAACGCCCAATTTGACAAGCCCTGTAAAAGTACAAAAAAGAAATACAACATTTTAAAATCAATTTATAAAATAACTTCAACCGAGACATTTCTTACACAATGCGAACATGTAGAATTTAGATTGTAGATTTTCATTAATTCACCATTACAGCCGGTGCGCTGTATTCAGACTTTGGATTTTAGACTTTGGACAAGTCAAACCAATTGGGTTGCTTAAAAAGTCCATAATTAATAATAATAATTATTATTATCATTATTATGGTTATGGTTATTGCAGTAGTGAAACTAGCATGCCATGCGACTTATGAATAGTGAAGAAAATACAACACAATTCTACAGCGCAAACGCAAACGCAGAACCGCTAATTCTTTTCATTTTACATTGCTTCTGGTGTGGCCTTTAGATTCTAGATTCTAGATTCTACACAGGCTGCAACTTTACACTTTCATTTAGATATTGATTTTTCATTTCACGCTGAACTTGAACTAAACTACATTAACGTGAAGGTTGGCTTGGGCAGTTGACAAGAAATATACAATGGTTTTCACTTTCCTTTTGTGTTTTGTATTTTGTATTTTGTACAATGTGAAAATTTGAATTAACGCCAACATCTGCAACGTACAATTTCCAGTTTCCAGTTTCTAGCTTCTAGCTTATAGTGTCGAAGGGCTTTTATCCTTTTAATTTTTCATGTTTTTCTCGTACGATACAACACATGAAAAATCTTTGTACAGACAGAATTGAGAGGAGTTTATAAAAAAAGTAAAAATAACGGAGTATAGACACATTATATATTGTGTGTGTTGATAGTTGGTAGAGAACTGTCCTTGTCGAGTCTTCGAGTCTTCTAGTTTTCAGCTTGAATTGAAATTGAAGTTTTGTAGAGTGGTTTTTCCTAATACAAGGAAAACCCAAAAGAAGAGGAAGAAAAGGTAAAGTGGTTCTTGGATGACCGAAAAAACCAACTTGAAACCTAATTTGAACAAACTTCCTCTCCCCTCGCTTTCGATTTCCCTTTCGCCTTTCACATCTTCTGCCTTGAATTAACTATGTGTGTCCTCCTCCTCACTTTGCCTTTGAGGAGGAGGAGGACGAGGAGGGAAGTTCAGTTGACTGTGTCATGTTCAATGTTCATGTTTGTCATAGAGTATGAGAGTAGAGAGTCAATGGCCCAAATGAGATGGAAACAAAGTTGGAGTCGGCATCACCATTGCCATCATGTCAACTCGAGTAAATTGCAGTTGCTTTCTTCTTCTGAGATTCTCAAAACCTTGTACATTTGATGTGATCGTACTCGTACATTTGTATTTGTATTTGTACACGAACACAGAAAACGACGATGACGATGATGATGACAAGAAAGGAAGGAACAGAGGAAAGGAAACTACATGACATCAAAGGCACAAGGTAGTTTGAGCAAGCAACCTCAACAGTTCATCTTGTGACTTGTGGCTCTTGTAAAAAGTATCGTTAACTTTGTTTGTAGGTTGTAGATTGTAGATCTCACTCGATCACTCGTCTCGTTCTCCATTCTCCATTTCCCAATTCCTTGTTTGTCTCTTCCCCTGAATTATTTACTTTAGTTGAGTCAATTACTAGCTTTTCCAAATTTTAGTGTGGACTTTTGAGTTTTGAGCTTTGAGTCTTGACTCTTGATTCTTGACTCTTGACTCTTGACTTTTGCTATTTCTTTGATTTTGACATTTCACCTTTTCAGTTTTAGCGGTGTGAGGTAGAAATACAAATATTGTCATTGTCGTTAGCATTATCATTTTTCATTAATTTTGAAGCATCAAGAAATACTCTTTTGTGCATTGCACCTTTAAAATTCTATTCAAACATCACTTTGCATGCATAAAATTCTTTAAAAATAATAATATTACTTTTATTATTTTGTGGAAAGTCTTAGAGCTAAAAAATGTTTTAAATTTTTAGACCCGAGATTTTCAAATCTTCAGCAATTACAATGATTCGTACGTGATTCATGAGCATCACATTCACCACACAACACACATTACAAATCCATGTCTACTTTGTTGGTTACAAACAAAATGGGAATGGGATTGTAATGAGAATGAGGACACGGAGGCAGGAGAAAGTAAAAGAGAAAGAGAATACAGTGTAATATCTAGGAAGAAAACTTGTTATCATTCAACATTTTATATTCCACACACGCACTACTAATCTTAAACAGAAGTTGTTCATTCATTCCTTCATTCATTACCCTTGATATCCTTACTTCATACACATTAAACATTATACATTACCCAAACTTGTAGATAAATATCAGAGACATTCTCAATTCCAGCTTCTAGGTTATCTTCTCGGTGAAAGTTGCCAGTGCTTTCTTCCTTATCATTATAATTAAGAGAGCTTATCTTTAGAGTGGATGTACAATTTACACTGCACATGTATGTGTAATGTGAACTCATCTCGCTAGCAGTAATATCACCAAGGTTTATCAAAGTAACATTTAATGCTATCACACAAGTTGTATGAAATATCTTTTAACCATAATATACAATGCACAGTACTTATCATGCCACTAACACCTACGGTATTTTGTATGTTGTACTTTAGGCTCAAAGTTCTTGCCTTTTGTCTTTTGTTGTATACGTATCTTATGTTAGATACTAGAAACAAAGTTACAAAGTTTTCCTTTCAGTTTACCTTTTACCTTGAAGTACTCACTGATCATTCAACAACTTTCACATCGACCTTGGCCGTACTAATTAAGTAAATCTAATTGTAGTTCTAAGGTTTTCGTTGCCATCACATCGAATCGGATCGGATCGTATCCCATCGATTGAGTATTGAGTATTGAGTAGAAAACAGAAAGTAGAAACTGAAGCTGAAACTGGTTGTAAATTGTATTGTACGGCTAATATTATAGAGCTTCTATATTCTATAATGATAAAAATGCTGAGGATAAGCAAGTCAAAAGTCAAAAGATCCTTTTACCACGGACTCTAGACTCTAGACTCTAGAATATAAAAGTTCTTTATATGACCAAAACTTAATTATAAACACAAGAGACAAGAGCAGGGAAATAATTACATTTTCCCTTGGTTCTTTCACCATTGTTGATTGATAATAATCTACAATGGATTATTATTGACAATGCGGTTGCCAGTTGACAGTTGACACCCTTCAGGCAAGAGGCAAGAGTCAAGAGACAAGATTAAGAGAAACTCTTGTACTCCCTTGCACGTTTGACGTTTACTCTGTGAGCTTCCAAATTGATATTTTTGATATTCGGATTTTCATATTCGAAAATCGGAGTTGGAAATTTGAATCCAGAATCCAGTCCTACAATGTCTTTCTCCTCTCTTCCCTCTTTTCTGTCAGTGGATGTGAATGTGGATCTGGATCTGGAGAGTAAGTCAAGCAATATAATTCCGTTTTTCCTCCCCCAACCCACCGTTCTCCACAGATAAGACGATTTCCGACGTTTTCTGCTTGAGGTAGGTATACAACACCAAGTATCACTGGAAAAAAAATCCTTCCCTCTATTTTCTCCTGTATGCACAATGCGTACAGTGTACAGTCAGTTCCTTTACACAGCACTGCTAGTGTAGAGTGTAGAGTGTAGAGTACAGAGTATAGAGAAGCAGGATTCACCGGCAATGGAAAAGGAATGGAAAGACGACATGACAACGGAGCGGGAAGATCAATATAAAGCTTGAAGCAGTCCAAAATCCAAAAAAGCAGTACAAACAAGTCAAAGCCTCAAATTTATTAAATTTCCCATGTCTTCCCATTTCTTTCTTTAGCTTTGGCTCCTTCTTTCTTTCTTCCCATTTCTTTCTCAATCCTTGAGCCTTGATCTTCTTCGATCCGCTATCCACGATCCTCATTTTTTAAATCCAACCCCGCAAATTCAAAGCAACTTGTATGCTGTTATACTGTTATACGCTGTCAGTTGTAGGTTGTAAGTTGTACATTTTCCTTTTCGTTATACTAATAGTTGGTAATATCAGTAGTAAATACATGATAAAATGAGAACAGAAAATAAAAGGAAGGGAAAGAGATACATCTGTATTATGTATTCTGTATTCAGTATTCAGTATTCAGCGGATGCCAAAGTACATGTATGTGCTCATAGAAAAGAAGATAGAGTCAAATTTATTACGATGTGAAAGGAAAGTGACGGAAACCAAATTACCTGAATTGAAAAACCCGATTGACATTCACATTACATTTGTATTTGAATTTGCATTCCTATTTCCATTTCCATTTGCAGTTCCATTTGCATTCCCGTTTTACTCAGACGACGTAATTTCCCCATTAGAGAGATACAACATAGATTTGAATAATTTGAATAGAATTTCTTTGAATCAAATTTCCTCCATTTCAGTCATGTACCTTCTACAATTCTACATTCGACATTCTCAGTACACTCTTTCTCCCCTCTTGACTCTAGACGCTAGACTCTTCTTCAACTTTTCCCTATCCAACCGTTCTTTTATTTCTATCTATCTATGCTATTTCGACAGTCGACTCTGTGTGCTGTAATTTCAGAAATACCGTGTAAATAACAAACAACAAACAAGTCGGATGAAAAGTGCCACCTACTCACAAATACACATGTAACAGTTCCAGCAAATACATGCTACATGTGTAATCTGTGACGTGTGCATCTTACATCCTACATTCTACATATAAATTAGCTTTGTACTTGCATGTACTTTGTACAGTGTACAGTCTTCATACATGTATTTGTTTATCACTGTACTTGTGATGTGAATAGAAATTGATATTTTGCTCCCCATTTCTCCAACTTTGCTAATGTAACTAAACTACAAGGAGGAATCTACCTGAGACCTTTTTGTAACAAGTTTGGAGTAAGTAATATAAATTTTATGGATGTTAATGTAATTTAAGGCCTAGCACAAGTCTGCTTTTACGTTTTAATGGACGCATTTTTTTCCCTTCAAAGGAAAATGGAATGGAAAAACTACCCAGGAAAAATCTGGAATCCGGAATTCGGAATCTAGAATCTAGAATCTGGATTGCATTAGAAAGAGAAGGTGAATTGTGAGTAGTGAGTTAACGAGAGTGGAACGGGAAGGAGTTGGTTTTGGATGTTAAATGCAGTTGCATGCAGTTGTGCATTTTCATTTCATCGTTCACCGTTCACCGTGAAAGGCAACAAGGCTGTACAACGTAGGTTGTAGGTTGTACGTTGTACATAATAAATAAATAAATGTATAGAGACAGGCAAGATAAGTGTGTTGAATTGTACAGGAGTTAGTTAGGAGTTTTCCCCTTCGCCTTTGTTTCACTTTTTTGCATCAAACTTTGTTCTTTTTGTGGTGTGGTCCGTAGAGATAACTACTATGTACCATATACATTGAGCATAGAGCATTGTACAATGTACAATGTATATGCACAAGAACAGGAAGAAATGAAGAAGACAGCGGAAATTTTTACCTTAGACTCAAGCTAAAAAGTTTTAAGCATATGGCTAAATACATAAAGTTAGATGGTGGATAGTAGATCTAGATATGATATATGATATAAAAGAGCACATAGATCTAAATGTGTAAAGTTTTGCATACAGTATGATATGATATTGCTGGATGTACAATGGATATTTGGAAGCCCATCTTTTCTTATATTAGATTTGATAAACCTATGCTATCTATGCTACGCTATGCTGTGCTGTGGTGAACTTGTAACAAGTAACAAGGCTTCAACAACTGCTACTTTTACAACTTGTATATTTCCGAGAACGAGAATAAAAGTTTACTCGAGTCTCCAGTCGGATAGCTGAAAACAGCGGACGTTGCGGTGAAAAAATGAAGGATAATATATGTACAATGTACACAGATATGTATACTATGTATGAACAGCGAGTTTTATTATTATTCTGTTCGTCTGAGCTCTTCAATTCTCAATGCCGTTCTGTAGAAAGTAGAAAGTAAAAAGTTGACTGGAGACTGGAGACTGGGGAAAGGAAAATGAGAACGGTATTTTCACTTCTACCTCACGCCTTTCTTCAAGTCCAAGTTACAAAAAGTCCTTGTCCTCATCCATTGTCCTCACACCTCACACCTTTCATAACTTTTTCTATAGGCAGCTAAAATATCTGTATGCTCCTTTTCTATCTATCTGCATTTTCCTGTTCAATATTCAATGTTCAATGTTCAGTGTACCTTGTACCTTGTACAATGTATCCTTTTCCATTCTCAATTCATATCGGAAGAATCAAATCGATTCTACTCTTGAATTTAAACGTGTTTCACATAAAATGTATGCTGGAAAGTCAACAATCTGCCCTTCAAACAACAAACCCTCACCAGCTGTGTTAACGACTGTACATTGTACACGGTCAATTAAATATACGCCGCAGGAGTTAAACCAGTTTACAATTTGGAGAAACACAAGATACAAAGCACAATAATAAAAATACAAAGTAATTAAACTTGTATTGTACTTCAACTCTCAACTCACAGAATTAATTTGCTCAGTAATACTGATATGTGGAATGTAAACTGTACGCAGTTTAAAAAGAGCATCCGCAACTGGTAGATTTGAGTTTTGAGCTTTGAGTGAAAAAGTATGATCGGATGATGCTGATCAAATCGTTAATTCCGCAATTATAGTAGTCATATTATGTAATTCAGCAAAACGTATTCAATTTTCTTTAGAAAATTAACTGTTAGATCAATATGAGTTAGTTTAAATAACAAGTCAAATTAAGTATGAAATCTAGCCTAGCCTAGCATTAGCATTTGTTTTCTTTTGACAGTGACATTGCCAACCCGAAATTGCTGTTTTCCCCATAGTGACAAAACTGTATGTTGTACATTGTATGCATTATCTATTGTACATTGTACATCTCTTTCACTTGTATGCAAGAGATATTTATGCGGCATGAAAGTAGAATAACGGAAATAATACAAAATGTATAAAAGAAGATACCCGCTGCGTTGAGTTTCTTTCTTCAAGTCTTGAGTTCTGGAGTTGTTGAAATAAACCGAGTGTGGCCGTGTGTGTCTGGTACACATTTACTGGGCATTTTATTTCATTCCTCTTCCTATCCTTTTTCTTGTGCATACAAAAATGTGCAATGTACAATGTACATGAGATAAATTTACAGTGCATTAGCTGAAAAGGAAATTGTAGTTTATACGGACATTTTCTACATATCTTTTCTCTTTTCCCTCTACTCTCTACTCTCTACACTCTACACTCTAGACTCTAGACTCTACACTTTGCAATGTGCACTGACTGATTTGGTTCATTATTTGGTCAGGACGAGTTCAAGATTCAAGATATCGCTGTCAGACACGAAGGGTAGGGATAAAAAATAGCTATTTGTATTTCCTAGATCCACAAATATTTGCGCAATCTTTTCTCTTTTTCTTGGAAATCAGTTCTTCATTTTCCCTCCAATTCCAATTTTTTTCCATTCCAGGTTCACGATTAAAATGGAAAAATAATGAATAAAATATCCTCCGTTGAGGATGAATTTGTGTACAAAATGCTAATAATAGACTTATTCTCGATTCTCGATTCTCGAATAGACGCTAATAGTCAATAGACATTCGCAACAAATTCTTGGTTTCATTTCTTATTTTTCGTTTTGTATATGGTATTTGGTATTTGGTCGTAAAACGGAAAGTGGGTGAAGGTAGTTCATATATTATGTTTTATATGTACACACTATACACTAAAGATCGTCCTTAATAATAAGGAAATTATTTAATCCTAATAGTAAAATTACATGTATTAACCTTCAAAGGTGAAAAATCCACTAAACGGATGCACCATTATAAAAAGCCATTCATTTCATTGATTTTTTTTCAAGCACACCTGCATTTTCGCTTAAAAAATATGTAGGCAAAACGAGGCTGATGATAACGATGACGAAGGAGATAGAGAAAGTTAGCGCTATGCGTTTAACGACAAAGGACAAGTGTATCTACTATTTACATTTGTACCTTTAAGTATCTGCCCAAGAAAATTTATTAAAACCTTCAACTATCTGTGATATCAAAAGTGCAAAATCCACGACTTTTTACGTGGTGCATAAATCCATAACATTATACTTTTGTACTTGTCGTTGACATTGGCGTTGCAACTAGCGAGAAACAGGCGGAATGAAATTGAGAATTGAGCATTGCAGATTTACCAGAATGAACTAAAAAATCCACAATCCAAAATCTATAATTCATATTTATGCATTTTAGTCTAGTTTTGAACAATTCATTTTGTTTAAATAATGTATTGCATAACAATATACAAAGAAAAAACATTGCCAATGGGAAAAAGAAAAGGGGAATAAATTTTGAGTTGTGAGGGAAAAACTAAAATACTGTACACTGTAGAATAGATTTTAGACTGTCGAACTTTCAGTAGCCAACTTGCCATTCACTTCTGAAATACTAAAATAGGTACTCAGTGAATTCAAAATTCAAAATTCAAAAATACAGACCGATAGAGGGAATAAATTGAATTATTTCCAAAAAAAGCAAAAAGGACGTTACCAGTCCTCGTTTGCATTGCATATTTTCTTGTTTTGTATTTTTTGCAGGCTATTTACTATTTACTATTCAGAGCATATGTGTGTATTGTACATATGTACCTCTCTCTCTCTTTCTCTTTGCTCATCCGGTTTGAACCGAACCCCGAAATGAAGCTACAGCTAACGCTAACGCTCTTTTATTGATTCTCCAGGGTTATTCTTTATTTTACATATTTATATGCAAGTTTTCGTCTTTAGAGAATTGGAGGAGGAAGCGAAAGGAAAAAAAGAAGAAAAAGCTACTTTCTTGCTTCCTCCTTACTACAGCTTACTACAGTACTACAGTATTTCCCCTCACTTTCAACTGCTTTCTATTACTTTTCCCCTTCTTTTCCATTTTTACTTTTATACTTTTTGTGTACAAAAATTCAAAATCCAGTATTAACAAAAAAAAGGAGGAAAAATCCAGCGTTAAATATTCATTTAGTTTGTGCTTGTGTGTGTCGAGTGTTGAGTGTCGAGTGTGAAGTGTTGACAGAAACGTATCTTTAGGAAAGCGTAAACCTTTTGTGCATATTTTTGGATCTCCAAAGATTTGTAATGTATGATATGTGGAAAGTTTAGGGAAAATCACCCTTTAAAATTTTTTATACTCATAAATGCCAGATCTAGGACTAACTACTCTGAAATTTACAAAGTCCTAGCTTGACCGGAAGTATTTTTAAAAAATTAATAAAGTTTGGATTTAACACGTGACGCAATGAGAGTGGGAAACTTGTGAGTATACTTTCTCAGCAATAAAACGTCTCCAATGGGTGGGCTTTCTTCAAAGTGTCCACATACACAGTATAAGAAGGAAACTACTTGGAATCATTTTTCATTCTTCAAATTTTGTGCGTAATCCAAACAAACAAACTGTGTGTAGATTGTAGATTGGATTGTGTACGATAAATAGTAAAGGGTATACAGCCGACAAATCAATATAATTTAGAGCATGAACCTCTAAAATTAAAGTGGATAGGCTTTTTCTCTCTTTTTGTTTTGTATTGTATAATATTCTATGGTATTTGATATTATACAACTTTTCTCGTTTCTTTTCATCTTTCATTAAATTTTTGAAACGGCAGCGTAGTAATTTAGTACTGGTTTTATATTTTCTGCGTTCTTATACCATAAGATAAAATAGAAATATGGTATATTTGCCCTACGTAATGTAATTATCTATTGCAAACAACAAACAAAGAAAGAGCATAAAACATAAACAACATCAACATTTATTGGTAGTTCCGTAGAAATTTATTTAATTATAGAGCAACTTTTGATATTTTATATCTGCTGATTTCTGATAATGAGAATTTAGTTTTTCTCTACCTTTCAGATTTTACGAGTTCTCACGGTTTTTGTCACAAGTTATTTTTTATTACAAATTTATGAACACATCCAGAATTCAGAATCCAGAATCCGGAATTCCGCTACTGAAAAAGCACGTGTCGATTGACGATACCAATCTACGGGAAACGTGACTCACGTGGTTTCTGGATAATCATTATTTTGATCTCTAGCTTATTATTTTAATCAAAAAATACTCTATGACATGTGCACATAATATTATTGTAGACTTTGATGTTTATATGTACATTGTACAATGTACATGCGTCTATTCGATATTGACTACTTCCATTTTTGAAGTCCCCCCTCCAAATTTACTATTTGTTTTAGTCAATATTTGAATAAAAAATAAAAAGGAATTGGCTAAAAACAGTAAAACAATGCAAATCTGATACGATTTGGATTTGCTTATAATTAAAAGTACAAAACAAGCAAACAAAAACATTGTTAGTATCGAGAATCGAGAATCAAGATTGAACTTTGTATGATCCTATAGTTTGTAGCAAAATAAAGTACATTCTACGATCTACGCTCAATGCTCACTCACAGCCGGCTCAAAAGGTGTTATAAAAGCTGCATGTGATTTCAAACATCAAAGATCGAGATCAAATTTCTTGGGAAAACAATCAAAAAAATATCTTGACAACTCAAAAACTCCAAGGTCATTAAAACTGGAGAGTAAGATTGAAATCCAGTTGTTGTTGTGTTTACACGTTTCTTCAATTCTACGAATCTTGACTCTAGATTCTACACTCTTGAAAACCATAAAAGTAGAACGTAGATCTTTCTTGAGTTTTCAAACTGTCAAGTAGGATTTCATTAAAATGTAAGACCGTTTAAAATTTCATTAAACGGAATTTCCTCTTTTTCTCATATTACGCGTGGGCGTTTGAGCGCAGATGAAAGTAAATAATTCAAGTAACATTCAAGTCAACAATAACAGCATAAAAGAACTTGTTTACACTCCGTCTGAACAATTTGGCAAATGTATGAATACACTTTTGCATTAGCGAGCTTTTTTACTTCATTTTTTCCGACTGTATGCATATGTATCTACATTCAGATTTTACAACTAATTGTAAATTGTGAATATTCCAGTGTCTTTGTTTTCTCTCAATTAAATTTGGTTTTTTGTCCAGAATTTAGACAAGTCCAATTTTTCAAGCGTCAGAAGGATTTTTTGATTAAAATATGACAAACAAAAACAACCAAAAATTTAGTATTAGCTGGATTGGATTATTCTTATTGCTTGTATTACTTGTAATTATTCAGCATCTTTTTTAACTCGTAGGTTTTCAGTAGAAAATAAAAAATAATAGTTATCCTTCAAATTTGAAAACCAAAAAAACGATTGTAAGCACAATGCACAAGATATCGATTTTACTCATCGTAAAAAAATTAGTTCAATCCAAATCCGTTTCTTTGTTTAAAATAGAAGCAGTTTCCTTGATTCATATTGATTTTCTCCTAACTTTTTCTTAAAAATGATTCACTTTCATTGGCAATCGATTTTGATTTCAAGCCTAAAACTTCACTGCAAGTATTTTTTCAATCCGACAGTACAGCAGAACGTGATGGTTGAAGAGTGAAGAGTGAAGAGGTTGTTTTGACAGCTAATCGTCGTAGCATCAATCATATTTCTTGTAATGTACCAAGTTTTCACCAGTATCCGAATGACGTACAAACTTTTAAAATATCAAATCCCTAATAAAAAATGTGTACACACATGACATGATATGAACATGTGAAAAAAATAATTTGATTTGACTTGTCCATTCGTCCGGAATTTTTACCATACAAACACTGAAGAAATATTAGCAACCATTTATTATTATAACTCCTCAAGACTCAAGGATCATCAAAAATATGAAATATAAATTACCTGTTTGACCCTTTCCAAGTGTCTTCTCCAGTCGGTAAGGACCGACATATTGGAGATGATCCGTATGTGTGGTTTCTTTCTGCATTTTGATGTTTTGAATCAGTTAAGACCACTGGCTAAAAAACGGTTTTGTTATGTGAGGAGAAGGGAAATGGTTGTCACATGTATCTACACTTTTATTATGTCCCGTCTTTCCAATTTCCAATGATGAATGTTTACTTGTCTAGTGCACTTTTAAATAGAGAAGAATGATTTAAAGAAGACTTTTCCTTCAAGTCTTCTTTAAATTTAAAAGAGTGGTAGTAATAAATAGAAGGAGAGTTGTTTCTCAGTCGTCGTCTTCCGCAGTTTGGGTTTTGAAGATGATAATGACGATGACAACGAGGATGGTGATGATTCCATTACACTTCGCACTGCGACAATAAACGGAATATTTACTTTTACATCATTTAAATAAATACCCAACTCACTCATTTTCCTCCCATAAATTTCATTTTTAAACGGATGCCATTTTAATTTTACTTTTATCCAACACCACTCATTTAATTTTCACCATAAAAAGTCGATCCATCTTTTTAGTATTTTAGTATATTATTTTTTCAATTCCAAAATTAATTTAGTGACCTAGGAAATTGATTGGAATTTTTATTCGTGATAACTTTCAACTTACGCGCTAATTATTAATAATTAATAACTACTATCTATTGAATAAATGGATTTATTAGGACACTTTCACTTATATTTCACTGAAGCTTACACAATGTATAATATATTATATTATATCATATGTACACACGTGCTCTTCAAACTATCTTGGATTTTTTCACTTCAACTTTGATAATAAGGTCTGAACTGTAAAAACTAGATATTTTTCTACTCGTTATAATTCTATTTGTAATATAAATTTTGTCTAATGAAAAATCAGAAAAGGAATTATTTCCTGCAGCATTAGCAGCTTTATCGATTTATTTATTTATTTTGAGGGAAGAAAGCGATCAAAATGTGAAACGGTGAATATAATTTACACACACAGGAGAAACTCACACAAACAAACTCTTTCTATTTCTATTTATTTATTCTTCAGTTATTCAATCCGCGGTTCAACTTTTGATTTGATTTGATGATCCAGGATCCTGGAGTTTTTAAAACTTGTATTTAAATTTTGCTACATTGTCGGTGGTCGGCACATGATGATAATGATAATAGCGATGATTGGATGGTCATTATATTTATTTTCACAAAATATCTTCTACATTCTACACTCTAGATTCTAGATTCTAGATTCACAAGATGTAAAGAGAAGACCAAACTGAAATAAAAGAGGAGTGAAATCACAATCGTCTTACTTATTTTTTGTCCACCTTGAGAATAAATATGTTGATACATGTATAATATAATATGTGTAATAGGGTAAGCACAATACGAATTTATATAATATAATGATAGATAGATAGATAGATAGATATATGGATAGTTCCTTGGATATTGGATATAGTGTATGTGTATTGTAAATTGTATATGTTTTGAATTGGACTGTGTATAGTAAAAAGATCACAAGAAGAGTTTGAATAGAGTCAAAGGAGAAAAGTAGAAGTAGAAGAAGGACAATGACGAAAGAGGAGACGTAAAATCCGAGTCTCCATATTTTCTCCAAATATCTAGTGATTTCTCCTGCATCATTCTCTCAAACGTGAGAGTTGTGTAGGGTTCGTTCTTTCCTCCACCACCATTCTATCTAAGTTAGCTCCAAGCCTCTCAACTCATTCCCTTTTCTTTTCACCAGGCGCACCTCGGTTCCCTCTCTCGCTCACTCTCTCTCTCTCTCTCTTTCACATATTCTTCAGTCTCTCCTTCTCTTTCTCTCCTTTTCCCATTTCCTCCAAATGTAAGTTGAACTCATTGTATGCATGTACTACATTTATACCATGTACAGAAACAGCCATAGCATACACATTTTCTACAGTTTTTCTAAGCCTGTGCACTGTGCACTGTGGGCTGTCGACTGTAGACTGTGCAGTGTGTAGGAAATTTCAATGGGCCATATCGTACACCCAATGTTCTATATCGCTATGCATATATGTTCGAGAAGGATGGTCCATCCAGCAATACATGTATGCATGGGCCTAGTGCATAGTGTATACAGTATACTGCTTAGAATATGGAATACGAGTGAAGAATATAGAATAGAGTAGTTTCTAGTTTCTAGTTTCTAGTCTCGCTCACTCACTCACTCACTCTGTAAAGTTTCCCCCAAACCCGACTCTCCAGCTCTACAATCCGAGTTTCTCAGCCCTTGCTCCTCTTGGAGCACGCAGATCCGACACGCCTTTATCGATTTCTGCACTACGTCAATCTCTATACACTGTTTCTCGTCCTTCCTTCTCCTCCTTTCTCCTTGCCATTCTTAAACCTTAGCACAACTCTACCAGGATATACAAAGTACAGTGTACAATATAAAGCATGCACATGCATACATCTATGTATAGGTATCTACTTCCATCATATACTGAATTTTACATACATACACTACACAGTACACTCTACAGTATACAGTGTATAGTGCATAGTTCAATTGGTCATAATAATACTTTCTTCCAAGTCAAACTTTCCAGCTATGGATATGGCTGATGCATAAGTGGCCAATATAAATATAGTACGAACAACATCACATGTTATGTACATTGAATTCCAAATTCTCCACTCTCCATTCTTTCTCCTCTTCTTTCTCCTTTTCCTGCATTTAGTGTGTACAAAGCTGTATCCACACTCTACACTCTAAAATCTACACTCAGAGAGTATGGATCTGAGTGTGAGTTTCTCCTCATCCTTATAATGTATAATGTATAATGGTAATGTATTGTGTACAAAAAGAAAAAGACGCACGAATATAAATACAGCGTACATTGTAGATATGATGCTGATGCATACAAGGGCATCTGTGTATTTTGAACGGAGAGTGACTGGTGAATGGTGTGTACTGTATACTGCACACTGTTCATTGTACATAGGGACCATAATACGGAATACGGAATACAGCACACAGTGTATCGTGTAGTATATGAAAGCATGGAGTATGGAGTATGGAGTAGGGTAAAGCTGGCGGACAGACCGGCTCATAAAAAGCTCCATTCTTTCCCTCTCTCGCTCTCTTTGGGTTTATATGTGTATTTTCTCAGCACTCCTTAGGATTCAAACTCGTTGGGTTTGGTTTGGTTTGGTTTGCTGCCATGTGAATGTGAATGAGAAGGAACCAAATGAACGGAAGCCTTCCTGTCTTGCTTACTTACGTAGATACTTGTTTGCTAGCTTGACTTGGACCCTTTGCTAGTCACATACACACACACTGTACATTGTACAATGTACAATGTACATTGTGTAGTGAATGAGCTTTATAACTCTCTCTCTCTCTCTCTCTTTATTTAACTGTCTCGGACTCTTTCTCTGTTTCTGTTGCTCACGTTCTATTCCCCGTATTTTCATTCGAGTTACATGTTAGATCATACACTGTACACTGTACAGTGAACGAATGTACTTATATTGCACATACATTCACATATTAATCAAAAGCTAGTGGTACGAAAGTTTGTCGTTCACTTTCCAAAACATTTGTGCATTTAGTACCTGGACCAAAGACTCTGTCAGTAAATAGTAAATAATGTTGCTTTGACTTATGAGTTCGTTGGAGTAAGTTTCAGACCGACACCAACCTTACTCTTAGACCGTGTCATTACATCATCATTTAGAATTTATAATGCCCTTGGAAGATCTTGGATCTTGGCAGATGTAGTAGTACCTTTCGACACTGTAAAGTATTTTTTCCGGATGGTTTTAAATTTTGAAGCAAAACCTGTATGTACAATCTAGAATCTAAAATCTAAAATCTAGAATCTAGACAACAGAGAGAGAAATCTGATGCATTCTTTTGGTTTTCAAATTTCAATGTTTGAAAAGTCAATTCAATTCAATTGGTTCCAATCTATTACAGATATCTATATGACACACACATGTACATGTGTGTGTGTATCATTTGAAATTGGAATCAATGCTGGATAGAATACTCAATACTCAATACTCAAAAGTTCAATTGGAAAGGGAGAAGCCGGAAATCAAATGCTTGAGAAAATTCAAATTCAAAATCAGAATGCGAGTGAGAATGGAAAGAATGGGAAAAGAAGCCTCTTGACTCGTGACTGTTGACTGAAAAGGACAAAGATGGAAAAGATATACATTATATCTGCACCTATATGTATTGTGTATGTAGATTGTAGATATGTGAAGAGGAGGAAAGACGTGGGATGAAAAAGAAATCTCTGCTGAAACTCCTCAAGATTTTCCCTTCAACTTCCTTTGCCATTCTGCCTTCTTGCCTTCTATAAACAACTGTATACATTTCTGGACCCCTTTTCCCACTTTCAACTTCCAACTTCCTACTTTCCACTGTATTTGTATGCACAAAAATCCAAAGCCACGTTTGAAATTTGAATAGAGTGTCAAGCGCCGAGCGCCGAGCTTCGAGTTATAAAAGGTGCAGCTCAGTTTTTTTACAACTTAGCCGAGTCAATTGCATTTCCTTGCGTATTAAATATTAAATATAGAACGTTCCCTAAATAACCCAGAATCCAGAATCCAGAATTCAGATAGACAAAATAAAGTAAAAGCTGGAGAATTTTTCTCTTTCGTTCAAAAATATCCTCACTCACTCTGTACAAATCCTGTGAGATGCTTTGGTTGATTAATAGGCTTGAGTAAAACTGCAATTATATTTATGTTTACTTATATTTCAAAGAACTGAGAATAAATCATGATGCTTCAAAAAGGTACACAACTCATGTTTTACCATTCTATCGTAGATTGGTGCAGAAGACTGAAAGTATAAAAGATAAATCTACGGCTTGGGTAATTAACATAAACTCTAGATTTGAGACACCTCAGTTCAAATGCATACACAAGAATAAATTCAAAACTCCACAACATACAACAAACCAGACTGCACTGTTCAAAATTAATTTTACTATGTAATGTACACTCTATACTCTATACTCACATTCATATTAATATAGCAATAAGGTATCTGGTGTCTGCTATATGATAGATTAGTACGTTATAAAACAGACGGTATTGGAGCGTACAAAAGTGAATTTGAAATAAAAATCCAATCGATATTTGACAGTTTGGCTGGGAGGTTATTGTATTCAGATCCCTTGTATTGTGCTTTTTGTATTGTATATTGTATATATGGTATATTGTAGGTACCATTCTGTAATTTGTAATTTGTAATTTGAAAATTCTTTCGGTGGAACGTGTTCCTTTGTCAAAAAATGTTCTGCACATGCCTCCATCCTTCCACGTTTTCCTTTCTCTTTCAGCCTTTCAGACTTTGAGCTTTTACTAACAAAAAAATAATGTAGACACTATAGATACTAGGAACTAGACCCAACCGATTACCGATTCCTACGATCGCTTTCGCCTTTCGATTATCCTACCTCCAACCATTTACATCACGTAGAATGTAGAATAAAATAGGAAGGAGTGGAAAGTAGAAAAGAATAGCGTACATCAGTAATTCGACTCTGTTATACATGTATAAATAGAATATGTGCTCGATACTCGGATGTTCTGGTTCTGGTTCTGGTTGTGGTAGTGCTCATGTACAGTTTATAGGTATTTTTCATTGATTTTCATTTTCATACAGTCCTCAGTGGGCAAACAATTAGCGGTGCGCTGTACAGTGTACACACGTCAAAAGGTATGATCATACTGTATTATGTGTTTCCAGTATCCAGTATCCAGTACTCACAAGGTTTAGCCTCTTCCATTCATCTAGGGACGAGTAGATTCTAGATTATAGAATCTAGATTCTAGAATCTAGATAAAGGAAAAACTATGTCCAAAACTTTTGTATGGGAATTTATAACGCCCATCACCCACATGTAAATACATGCTTTGCAAATTTCCAGTTGCTCATTTATACTGAAAATGTGAACGTGCTTTAACGTATCACGTTGAGGCTTCTGAAACCGTGTGTGTGGTGTGTACAACAATAACATTCGGTAGCAACTTTGCCAACGATAGAGACAGAGAAACTTCACAGGTACTCTGTACGGTTTTAATAGAAATGTGAATAAAATAATTGGTGAGTTGCTTTGGAACGAGACTCAAGCCTAGAGTCTAGAGCCCCGCAGCATCGAGGTTACAGTCTACTATCTACTGTCTACTATCTACAGTAATTCAAATTTCAACCTGTCGTTATGATAACCTTTACTACTTTTGTAGACTTTGTTCCATACTTATTTGGTGGAACAGGTACCATCAAACTTCAAAAAACTATTGTTCCACCGCAAGATTCACGATCAATGATCATCATCGAGTTGCTCGGCTTGATATCATGATCATGGTGGTAAAATTGGAACATGTGCACAGGAATCAGGAATTTAGAGGAATTTCAATGCTAAACTGTAAACTGTAAAACTATTGAGAGTGTATGAAATTTCCCTTTCTATCTTTCTAGCTAGGAAAAGGAAAGTTCACTTTGATACTTTACCCTCATTTCAGGTTTTTTGTACTCGGTTCTGTTTTAACTGGCAATATGTATAATGTATAATCCATACGTACTATTGAAGGAGAATACTACAATACTACATACCACATACCTGTTAATTAAAGAATGCGGTGACACATGCAACGTCCATGAGCCCATAAAAATAATAGAAATGTCGATTTCTCCCAGATATTCTGATATAATGTTCCTAAACTTATGACTAATTAATAATAATTATAAAAGGAGTCAAAGTGTGCAAAACGTTTGGTTACCAATTACTGCCTGTCATTATTTCAATATTATTAGGCTTCCAGATTCTAGATTCTAGATTCTAGATTCCAGGCCTCTGGCTTTTGCAGTAATGACGAAGCAGAAGAAGAACCATCCTTATGATTTTGTATGATTTTTCAATCGATATTACGCCAATACAAAAAATTATATAATGACATAACCTTGTTCGTATTTCACGATTCCTTGATTATTGATCATGAATTTTTTTCACATTTCTCCGTAATCTGAACCATTCAACATTATTAATTATTTGCTCGTGCATACCTCGAAAATGTTTGATGTTGAATACAACTCCTTTGTACTTTGTACTTTGTGCGACATGGAGAGATTAGTTTTTGTGGAATGTTCATTCTACTTTTACCAGGTAGTGCACATGAAATTAGATCAAGTTTCCAATTCCATTTTCCTGGCATCTTGATCTTCTTTATAGCTGAATACAAATGTTAACTTTTTTACCAATACCAAGTTTGTAGCATGCATAATGCAATGTGAATGTATAATTTATAGCATATAGCCATAACAAGATCATACACAATACACAGTACTCTTGTTAGCTAATAGCAAAGTATCGTAGAAATGGCAAAAAAATATCATATCTGCATATTATCCATTTTGTTCTCGGTAACCTGAATATATGATTTTTATTTTGCAAGCTTTTGAACAACCTTGTTGCTCATCATATCTGTAATTTACTTTGAATTTCCAATTGGATTGTATTTTGGGAACATGAAAGACATTATATTAGAGAATAAAGACAGATATTCTTTTTTGTTATGATACCACGTGTACAGTGTACAGTGTATGGAGCACAGCATACATTGAATGTGTATTACGTATTACATAAGATGAAGTTGAAGTTGATCCTTTATAAATATTCTACTTCCGGGATTCGGGATAAAAACATTTCGCTCCTACTTGTTAGTACTGAGTAGAACGTTGAACTGTTTCTTTTGTAGAATTAAGCTGGGAAACAAATTTCCAGTGAAAGAAGAAAGGATTAAAGTAACATGGAACACAAAAAGACATCTATCTTGTAAATATCTGTCCTGCATCAAATCTAAATGGAACTTACTTTTTCTCCTGTTTGATCTGTTATCTTGGACAAAATAGTAAATATTTGTATTCTGCTCCTTCATTACATGTTTTGTACGAGTTATTCCTCAACCGGCTCAAGACTCAAGGCTCAAGACTCAAGGCTCAAGACAAGTGTAAACTTTATCACCTTTACTGTCCGTTTCACCATTAACCACCAACTATCAACCATCAATTTATTAATAAAGTACAGTAGTTTGTAGTTTATAGAAATGGACGTTCGACTCTACTTCCTGGTGTTATGGTGTTAAAATTGTTCTTCTATGGTGAGAAAGCTGTTGGACTTTACTTTTCCCATTCATGTCTATTAGCTATTCTAGTTGAGACTTGAGGCTTGAGGCTTTGTAAAATATAAAGTACAAAACGCGCATTCAGATACTTACAACTTACAGCTTACAATGGTCTGGACAAAATGAATGGTCAAACATTTATCTTATCAGAAAAGGGGATGAGACAGGAAGGCGGAGGGATTTTTGCATAAATTTCAAATGTATCTACCAATCTACTCTTTGTGCATCAATTTACACAGCACTTCTACGCTGGTATCTAAAATCCAGAATCTAGAATCTAGAATATAGAAGCTTTTAATAATGCTACATCCACATTCTAAATACATATAGATGACGCTGTAAAATATTGAAAGGATTACTACTGTACATTTACCATACAAGCATTGAGCATCGAGGTTTCAATCGGTAGTGGATATCTTTATACATTATACACTTTTGGTGTATAATGTATAATGTACACCACTACTTAACGAATCCATCCACATCCAACAATCCACCATCCACAAAACTGACAAAGTAAAAAGGTAGTAGTGAAAGTGGGAAGTGAAACCGTACCGAAATTCTCTCTTCCTTTCTCCTTTTGGTTTCTATTCCATCTTCATTGTCAAAAGCTTTTACCCGCTCACTGAATCTACTCCGGAAATCAAATCGGAATCTTTAACATACGCATGATCCACAATCCAGGATCCAGGGGAAATAAAAAATTACACCAATAAACGGGTAAACCTAACTACCTCGACAACGTACGTCATAATATCAGTACAACGATACATAAAAAGAGTAATAGTGAAAGCTGTACACTGTACACTGTACAAGCCTAAAACTTTGTTCCATTCTCACAATACTTGTGGATTGTGTTTCCATTTTCACTCTTCTCTGCATCCCTGTGATTTTGGTTCTCGTTATGTCTCATTGTCGTTGTCGTTTTTGCTTGTTGTTTGCTTCCCTCAGTTTGGTTTTCAGCTTGGAAACTCGTGTGGAATATTGGCATTGTGTTTGAATTCACCGACAAACTGTGTAGTAAAACGCGAGATGCTAGTTGCAAGCTGCTCGTTGTTAGTACATTGTACATTTGACACACAATAGCTTTGAAACTTAATACTCAATACTCAATGCTCAACTTTTACAATGGACAGTCTGTTTGCAATTCGGATCTGTCTGTAGTCTGTAGCCAGAACCGACTCACAAAAGTATTATATTATATTGAAATTTCCGGGATACAAAATATCCGTACACGTAACAAACACCATTGATTTTACCTGTAGCCTGTAGTATGTTCAAATGTTATAGAGAAAGTTTCGGAAATGTGTACAGTCTACAGCAACAAAAGGTGGACTTAGAAAACCTTCACATGTGACTGCCAGTTTTAAATATTCTGTCCTAAGATTGACAAGCTTGTATTTTGTGTCGTATATTATACTTTGTACGCTCAATGCTCAAAACTCGGAACCTTAAGCGAATTTTCTTTTATTACCATCAAATTTCCAATATTCCGTATTCCGTGCTTCATCTTTGAGCTTTGAGCATTGTAGCTTTTAGATTACAGATCCACATTTCCCATTCAAGTAGTAAATAAAGCGGGAAGAGAGAAAGCAAGTATCTACGTTGGTGGAAATGTGTTTCACAAAAATTATACTAATGACAAATCCCGTGATCCGTTCTCCTTCAGACTTTATTACAATACTTATGTATAATGTAGATTTTGTACATGAAGATGTAGAATGTAGATAGTCGTAAGAGAAAAGAAATTGGCTACATTCAGCATTCGATATTAGATACTGGATATTGGATTGATGTGTGTGTGGTGTTTGGTATTGTCTAAATTGCCTGTTGTAAAACAGATGCAGAGCACAGAGCATGCAGATTGTAAATTGTAAATCTTGCGTATTATTTATTAGTCGCACTAATTTTATACACATGGCTCGGTCTACATTAAAGATTGAACGTTGAACATGCGTGTCTACTATCTATGTACTCTGCGTTTCCTTTTGTTTACACTGTATACATATATGTCGTGTCAACTTGGCCATGTCGCTAAATATACCGTAAATATACAGTGGAATTGTTTTTCACTGCTGCTCTATCTGTATCTGTAACTGAAGCCAACGAGAACCGTGTGCACTGTACAATGTACAATGTACAGTGAGCAGTAAACAGGCTTTGCATTGAATATCTCTGTGACTCACTGCCTCAATACCAAAACCAAAAACAAAGCCAATGCCAATAGTGGATCAAGGAGATGGGAGTGAAAGCCATATGTTTTATTGGTTTTGGGTCTGGTGGATTTGTAAGGTTTGGAAGCTTGGAAGCTTGGAACTCTGGAAGTTTGGAGCAGCGGAATCCAGCGGAATAATACGAAAGGCGAAAGGTACCCACAACCCGCAACCTCCTACCTACTATCTACTACCTACTACCTACTGTGCTCTACGCCAATACACAACACACAATACTCAATACACGCATGAAAAAGAGGAAGGAAAAGTGAAAGAGAAATGGAAAGCAGAACAAGAGAAAGCCAACCACATCACATACACAGTCGGCATATCTATCTATCTATACATGGATCTTTCTGCTTCTACAAGAAATCTGCAATGTCCCTACATTCTACATCTCTACATGCCCATTGTACATTGCACATTGTACATTGCACATCCATTATATAAAAGAATAGAACCCATTTAGATACAGGACACAAATATACGGGGGCGATAATAGATACGATATCGTAATATGGCTACGTACGATACAGACAGATACCTATGAATACAGTAGCTCCGTGTGTATTATGTTTTGTATGCGACAAATTCTTCAGATTCAGAATAGTGATACTTTTTCATAACATGGTTCACAATTCTATTGTAGTTTGGCAGAGAAGTAAGATACGTTTTACATTCTACATTGTGCATTGTACACCACACACTACATAATACACACGTATTTGATGGAATACAGCCAGCAGTGTACAGTGTACTGTTGATGAATGAATGGAGTAGTGAGCAGTGAACAGTTCACTTTGAACAGTCAGCTTTGTTCGTTTAACATGAGCCCGAGGCCACATAAACTTGACTCTTCCCTGTGCCACGAGAATAGAATCCAGAATCTAGAACCTTGTACACCAGAAAGATCAAAAGAGAAAGGAGAAGTAGAAATAGAACCAAAGCATAAAAGTGAAAGAAAGAGAAAGTAGCTAGAGACATTATGCGTTGTGCACAGTACACAGTCAGTAGTCAGTAGTCAGTACAAACGTAAAGCTGTACGTAAAAGGTTTTTTTTCCCTCAGATTTTTTAACCGTGAAACTTTTTTTGTTTCATTTTTGCTTTCTAAATAACTCTCTGTACTCTTTATTCTTCACTCTTTATCAGTCTTTAGTGTGCTTTCCACTAAAATTATGATAGTAAAAAACTATGGAGTATGGAGTATGGAGTGTGGAGTATGGAGTGTGGAGTATGGAGTGTGGAGTATGGAGTGTGGAGTGTGGATATGTAATTTATAAATGGAGACGCGAAAGACAAAACCCAAGGAACGCATGCTTTTTAAACTCTCTTATTTTACATGCTGAACAACTGGTTCTGGTTTAGTTTTGTGCTGGGGGTTGCGGATTGCGGATTGTAGTGAAGAAAGAGAACATTTTCCTAAAGAGTAGTGATAGTACATACGTACAATGTAAAATGTACAGTGCACACTGTACACTGTACACTTTAGACACATGAAGATCGATTTTAAAATTCACACCTAGTAAAAAAAATACTGAGAAAAGGAACGAGTCATGATTGTATTTTCCATAAAGTCGCTATAAGCTCGAGACTCAAGACAAAAGTTGACATACACTTATCTCCTACTCTCCCTTGTGTCGTTTCTGGTTCATTTCTATTGTTTCTCTGCGCTCCTCTGTTCTCTGTAGACTGTAGACATTCTATATTATTATGGATTATACATATATTATGTGCATGTCGTCTCTTGAAACTTGCTATTTCAACTTATGCGGAAAACTGACTTTTAGAATTGCATGCTCAATTCTCAATGTTTAAACTCGTTTTCTGTCATAGTCGGTAGCCAGTAGTCAGTAGTCAGTTTTCTCAGAGAATCTCGGATGAATCGAATCCAAAGTTCCGTTGACGGTCTGTTCTTGGTTTCTAGATTCTAGACTCTAGATTCTAGGGAAAGTAGGACGATGGACCACAAGCAAGAAGAAGCAAAAACCCAAAAACCATAAAACGTTCGGATTGGTATGTTGGTATTCCGTGTTCAGTTTCGAGTGTTCAAAGTGTACATGGATTTAACAGTGTATGAGAACATTGGACCACGTTTTACGTTGCACTGAATACTGAAACTTAAAAATTCAAGTTTTTGCCAATACTTTGCATCCTCTCTTTCTCTTTGTCTCTATTCTTTTTTCAACTTTCAAGTCACGTTTGATTTTCTACTCGTTATCCCTGGCACCTATTTTCTCCACCTCGAGACAGCCTTTGTAAATTGTAAATTCTTTCGAGCTTATATATATACGTGCATTGTAAAATGTACATTGTACATTGTACATCCTAATAGCACTTGTAAAACACTACCTTCCTAATTTCTGGTACACGTTCAACGTACTACTTTGAAACAAAATTTTGAGATAAATTCTCCATTGTTTAATATACTGATGCAGTGAAAAGAAGGAAACTATTCCATTTACTAATCTACTTTGTATAATGCACAGTGGACAATGGACAAGCTCCGTATTAGTGAATTTCACTACTCATTCCATCTACTCTAAATTCTGAAACAAAAAATGCCCAATGGAAAATGGAGAATGGCTTTTGAGCTATTTAGCAATTGTTCTAACACCCAACTGTCATCCATTAATTATTATTTGTTATTTATAAATACATAATACAAAAATATAATTCTGTAGAAACCCGGATTTAAATAAGACGGTGTGAGATTTTTCTGCTTATGTTTTCTCCTGCTGTAATAATTTAGCTTGTAGCTTCTGGGAATGTGTGCAAAAAGTCAGAGAAACATGCAAAAATAATGAGCCAATTTTGTATGTATACAAACTTTACGAGTTACAAGCAGTAATCAGCTTACATGGCAAGAAAAATGAAGTATGAAGGGAAAAGCAATACCCATGTCATGATATAAATGCGATTTGAATATTTGAATATTTGAATATATTGCAGACTGCAGACTGATGAAAGGAAAAGAAATGCTCGTACAATAATAAATTGTACAGGCGTCTAAATGGCTGCATTTCATCATGGTCTGAGACAAAAAAACATGGAATATTAATGCAACGAGACCGGAATGACAGAGGAAAGCCTGTTAGACAGAATAGCAAGAGAGAAAATGAAGCCGGAGAACCGGAGGAAGAAAATAGAAACAGGGTAAATTAGAACGAGTTGATATGTTGTTGAGTTTGACTGCTGCAAGGAAAACGGTAAAGGGAAACAAACGACCACAAAACGGAAGTACTTCTTCACTAGCCGAAAAAAAGGAATGAGAGCACCCAAAGCTCTAACTCAAAACTCAAATCACAAGTCTCAAGTCAAAAAGGTTGCTGCAGTAAAAAATTAAACAAATGACTGAAAAACTGCGGAAAATTCCGTTTGATTGCAAATTTATGTTTAAAAATGATTCAGTGATTTGTAATTAGTAAACACAAATAGGACAGAGCAGTTTACAGTGTCTGTAGTACGTGATTGCTGATTTTGCCCTGGATTATTTATTTTCCACTGTCAGTAATGAATTATAAATTATGAATCAGTTCTGAAATCTGAAACTGTCTGTCTGTCATAACTCTAATTTATTCACATAATTTAGGGGAAATGAACAAGAATGAATAACGGGAAAACCAGGATAAGTATTTTTATTCACAATTAAAATCTGCACTTGTGCTGGATGTTGAAAATGAAAATGAAAATCCTCTCATCTATTTTCCACTTTACATTCTTCTCTTTTTCGTTTTGTTTTTCATGGATATTTTTTTTGGTTAGTGATCTCCAATGGGACTAGTCTAGATTCTAGAATCTAGAATGTAGAGTTTCACGTAATTCGAAATTCCAGCTTCCAATTCTAGATTCTAGATTCTAGATTCTAGGCAACAGACAAATTTCTACGTGTTTCATGTGCACTCATTTTGGGCGTTCTAGTTTCTAGTTTACACAGGAATAAATAACTATCACATGAATCTTTCATGTTAACAAGCGATCGTAATAAATTTTACCCATTTACTTTCTCCATTATTTTTTTAGTCCATGATCCGTGAACATTGAACAGCAATGACCAAGTACGAGCTTATATGTAAATGTGTGTTTTTCTATCATTTACAATGTACTGGATAAAATAAGCTATCAAAAATGCTGATAGTAATAATTTTTAATATTTTCCGAGGCCCAAGGTCTTTTGCAAGGACTTTTGCTAAAAATTGACTTTTGTAGTATTATGTCAATTTTATTTGATTACGCCGTTTTGAAGAATCATGTTTGTGAAATGAATGTCACTTGAATTATAATTTCGCAGTAACTAAATCGTGATACGTTTCTTCGAAAATGGTATGAGAGACATGAGAATATATCTAAATACAGATACAGCTACAGCTGACTTGAGAAGGTAAGGTTAGAGTAGAGTTAAGTGGATGTATATCGATTAGACGGTCATCAAAAGATAACTCAAGTAGGAGATCAAGATGGATGGACGGTGGATGGTGGACACTGAACATTGGGCATTGGGCATCCAACCGTTTTTCTAAGCCCATGATAAGCATTTTAGTTTTTTTCCCTCTTTTACATCCTCCTGCTACCTCCTGCCCAGAGAGGCAAAAGCTTGGAGCCCTTTCTCTTTCCATATGTTATGTGTTATGTAGCTATATCCCAAGTATCTGAGGACAGTAGACAGTAGACAGTATTGAACAGAAACTGGAAAAGATGGATTGTGTCTGACAGTCACGGTCACAGTCGCTCGCAAAAAACCTACATACAACATACGCATATATCTGTACTTCTGTACTTTATATTTGCGTCATTGCATGGCTGCACGGCTGTTGAAAACTGAGACTGGGAACTTGTGCCTTCCTTCGCTCTGCTTTCTCTTTCTTCTCGGATGTTTACACACGTGATGGAATAGAGTAGAATAGAATAGAATAGATGGATAATAATAATAGGACAAAACTTTACAAAACATACCTAATACGCTATTATCTATTATACTTGAGTCTACCTACATTTCCACACAATTGCTTCAAGGATTCTTTTAATAATTTATAGTAAAACAAAAAAACTCTTGTCTTTTCATCGTCTGTCCTTTGTCCTTTTTCGTTTGTCGTTATGCCCGTATCAAAGGCAAAGGGATAAGTTAGATGAGCTTAAATATAGATATAGATACTTTTTATGCGGATGAGAAAAGTATGCTTTTGCGTACATGCATTCTTATGAATACATTCAGATATAGTTTTATCTATATAAAACACATTCCACATCATTTCATTCAAGAGTCGCTCATTTCGGAAAGTTTTCCATTTATTTTTTGACAACCCGCTTTCAGGCTTTCTCTTTGTATGCTCAATGCTCATGTGTAATATCCATGTAGGTACTATATAGGTTTTGGAATTTTTCGCCGTATTCGTATTCGTATTTTAAGCCAAGTGTACATAATACATAATATTATGTCACATCACATCTCACGTTTATGTACACGACTAAACTCTCTGCAACTTGTTAGATTTCAAGGATTTTAAGGCTTTCAAGGATTTTCAAACTTTTTTGTCATCTTGCTGTTTCAGACTGGAGACTGGAAACTGGAAACTTGAGGTTAAAGACAAGCATAGGTATCAAAGCATGGTGTATGTATGGACTAAATTCCCGAACAATACAAAGTACAGGGGATCATGAGCCGTCTTCTGTCTTCGGTCTCCTGTTCAAAAGGTCGTTTTCTTTGATACCTTTTGAAATTGAAGGACTGGTATATAATTTTTTCTTCCTTTCCAATTTCTGTCCAGAAAATCCACGTCTTATTGCCCGAGGTTTTCTTGTCGATTTTTCGACCCGGTAGAAAATCCCCTTGCTAAGACACAAGACATACATCTTACACATTTCTACTGATGAGCAGGAAAATAATTGGAAAACCACCCATAGTCAAAGTCAAGCAAGTTGTCTTTTTAATTAAATAAATGGAAGCTGTATGGCTTTAGTGAGTGTTACATGGAATTAATACAATGTTTTAATGTCCTACCTACCTACATTTGTTTCAATCACATGAGCAGACATTCCTAGTCGAACAATTACGTATATTTCTATTCCTCGTAAATCTAGAGCGTCGTGAAAGATGAAAAACAGTTCCAGTTTGAATGACGCTTGAGGCTTGATGCTTGATGCTTGAGGTTTGAGGTAAATTAAAAGCCATCATCAGACTGGGAATAAGGAAACAATTATTTTTAATCCTTGTTTAAATATGAAATGTGAGTGAATCAAAACTGATGAAAATTGGGAAAGAGAAATGTTACGGAAACTATCGGATTCACTAGTTTCTAGTTTTGCATTCAAATGCCACATCTAATGTTTTTAATATTTAATACAAAATATGTTCTTGTACAAAAAAAAACAAAAACATTGGTAAATCTTCTGTTGAGTCTACATTGTAGATTCTACATTCTAAATGTTGTGTACATTCTACTATTGAGCATGGAGTATTGAGATGGTGGATAGGCGCACGTGAGTGGTTATTTTTTCATCTCATTTTTTAGCATTTTCCTAGTCAGAGTAGTCAGAGGGTACAGGAGGGAAGAAGGAGCACTTGTCAGTTCATTATTTATCTACATTTCTTCAGTTGAATCCGGAGCGAGGATAGAATATAGAATATAGAATAAACAATAATAAAGAAGTGCATGAGTGTAGAAAGTGTAGAGTGTTCGGTAGAATTGATAATGATGGAGCTGCAACTGCTGGAAGAAATGAACGCAGACGGAATTCGGATCACGCGGGAAGAGGGTCGAAAGAGATACAAAGACAAATGATTTCTTATTTTTCAATTGCCCTTCTACACTCAGCAACCAGCAACCAGCAGCCAGTCTAACCAGCAAGAGACAAGACACTTCACTCCTCTCCTCTCTTCATCGGGGTAGTGTCACTAGTGCCTAGTGCCTACTACTATATAATTTCTCTGCACTCCACAATCCAGGCTTGGGGTTCTTTTTATTCACTTTTTATTCTCTGTACGAATATAGATTATAGATCCATCCGGGCATAGGAATCCGTGTGTAGTATGTAGTATGTATACAAATGATGTTTTCATTTTTCCGTTCCCATTCTCATTCCGATTCCACTGGAACTGTTAGTCTGTTAGTTCCCATTTCCCATACATACACCATAAATTTATAAACTACGGATGTGTATATGTATATTATATATTGTATATTACACATTATAAATTATTTGTTTATGCTAAGCGACTGTATAAGTGTAGAGTGTAGAATGTAGAATGTAGAAGCATCAAGTATGCTTGTGAAGATGAAAAATACTGAGGCAAAGTGAGTGAGAAGTGAGACGCTTTGTGCTTTGTGCACTGCTGTGTTTTGTTGTGTGGTGTGTTGTGTTAAGGGGGTTGAGAAACCACCATCCATCTGGGCTACATGCATTTTGTATATTTTATATGGCTACTGCACTCTACATTCTACATTCTACCAACCATTCATAGCTCATAGCTTCTTATCCTTTCATTCACATTTAAATTCACTTTTCAAACACATGTTCGAGTTATTTTCTGTCTCTGTCCATACACTCACTTTGTACTTTATTCCCATCATATAGTGCTGGTTGGTGGATTGGTTCTTTGTGCATAAAAAAGCTCCCCTACACACAAACACACATTCATATACATAAGTCGATAGATAAAAATACCTCCAAATCTATCTAGAATCTAGAATCTAGAGTCTAGAAACTAGCACAATTTTGTGCCTTGTGTTTTGTGTTTTGTGTATTGAGTATGGAATATTGAGTAGATTTGGTGCGCTCATCTGCTTCCTAAGAGATAATTTGACGTTCATTTTCTTCTAATTATTGAAAGCCTGGAAATTCATCCGGAAAGTTTTGGTGACAAAGAGTGCTGTGTATAAATAATAAAACATAACGTGCTGATTAATCTAAAACATCCAGTATATTGTAGTAACATTTTCGTTACAATTGGTGATGAAAATTCATTGACAAGCCTGCAAATTTTGTCCCCTCTACAACTAACATTTACACGTTGAAAAGTTTGAAAAATTTGACTTAATTTGAAAACATCAAGAATATTTGTAACAGCAACAAATCTTTACTAAGCAAAACCTTGTGAAAAACTGGATTTAAACTTTAACGTGTAAAGCTGTGTACAAAATAAAATAAAAATATCAACAAAACATCATCAATCATCATACTATTCAGTGTAAAAAGCAAAACAACTGCAAGCTGATTGAATGATTTTAATGGAAATTGGAAGTGAACTCTAATGAATTTGTGATTGAATCGGATTTTCGTATTAAAAGGTAAGACAATCTTCAAATATGTTACCTGTTTACTTGTCACTTGTCGTAGTTGTAAAGATTTTGGCATCTTTTTTAATCTGCATAAAACTGTAAACCAATAGTTTAGGGACTTTCATAAGCTAGTTTGACGTTTGACTCAATAGTTTACATAAAAACTAAAGCGTTTGGAGTTTGGAGTTTGGTGTTTGGAATTTCAAACTAGGCATTGACCTCGTCACTCTTTACTATTTGCTCGTCACTATCAACCCACGTGCATTTTTCAATGGCAAAATCTTGCTTTTTTACCATAATTGTCATTATTGCTTTAATTTTTCGCCATATTTTATGTTGTTAGTATTGCAAGTCAACATTCAATGTTTGCCCTACCTTTGACAACAATAATAGTAATAATAGTTATTATTATTATTTATTGATTTACCTATATATTTATTTTCCCTATAACAAGCTATAAATTTCACATGTACTTTAGATATTTGTAAACAACCCGTGTTTTGAGCATTGAATATTGAATCGTTCTGTATATAAAATTATGCACTCACATCTCAAATCCCACATTCCTTTTCATTTTCACACGTGCGGATATTCTATTTTCCGTCTTTTCCTGCTTGGACAATTAGAGATTAGACATTCGACTGTAATTGGGCACTTGTAACGTGCATAATAATAATGTGATGTTGTATTACGTTGTCGTGCTCGTGTACACAAATTATGCAAATTCATGCGACAATATTATGACAAATGACAAGCGACAAGCGACAAACTACAAACGACAAATCTCAAATGGCGAGTGGCATTGATCTCAACAAAGTTGAATAAAATGTAAATAAAATGTAAAAGTAGAGCTCTTTACAAAATTATTGTGTGAATTTGTAGACACGAAGGGCAATTTCCAAAGACGTAGATAGTAAATAATGAATAGCTACAATATCTTTACTAAGGCATTACAAAGACTGTGGGCTGTCATTGTCGTTTTTGTTGTCGTTGTCAACAAGCAACAAGAGTAACAAGTTAACAAGATTTTTTTCTCAAATTCTTGGTACACTATTGGCATTTTACATTTTACATTTTAGAGGTGGTCATTTTCAATCTTGATTCTTGATATTATTTTACAAATAAATAAATAAGTCAAGCACAAATGTATCATGTATTTTTCCTTGTGGTATTTCACGAAACTGGACACAAAAAAATTAATGGACGTGGTTTCAATATTTGCATAATACTTGATTGTAATTTATAGTAATTGCACAGATTCAAACTTGAGACTTGAGACTTGAGACTTTAGGCAATGTGGTATATTGTATATTGTGAGTTTTGTATTTTGTGTATTTACGTATTTGAACTAAAATTCGTCCACCAGCTGAATTTAGAGTTTACAAAGCTCTGTGATGCATAAAGTACACCATCTAAATTCTAATAATACAAATCCTATCACTTTTACCGCCATTATAACTTATAACAAATAACAGATACAAGCCGTATCTATCTAGCCTTCTTACACTTATCGTATGAGCGGTAGTTAAAGGGTATTAAATTAAATGTAGAATGTAAAATTATAGAGTAAGTGCTCGCTTGCTCGATACAATTGATAAATCAGTGTAATTTGAATATAAATGAGACATGAGGCACAAGGCGCTTGTGTCAGTTTATTCTTTATTCATTGTTACAATTTCTACTTTTTCTCTTGTTTGTGAATCAGAATCAGGTTGTGTTTTACTCTAATCTCTAATAGAATTTGTGCGACAAATAAAGGGTACAATATGCCCACGTGATCATGAGCTCAAAATTATTGATTCAATAATGAATGAATTTTTGTTGTATTTGTATTTGTACTTGTACTTTTACACAAATGACGTGGATTGCACAATTTGCGTGTGTGAGTGTGAGTTGTGAGTTGATTCTCTATTCTGTAATCTGTATCACATGGAAAACATGCATAATATTGCAAATGCAATCCAAACAGGACGTTTATTGACAATTGAATTGTAACGAGTATCGAGTATCGAGTAACGAGAATGCACGACTAGTGCAAAAATGTTAGCTGGTTTTTCTCTGTAAAGTCTTATTGTGGCAATTACCTATATGAGTGTAAGACTGCATAATCCATACTGCGTTTGTGTATTCAGTTTTCTGTTTAAAGTTTTAAAGATGTGAAAAAATTGAATTATATGGCCTTTGTTTGTTTTGATTTTGATAGTACAAAAAACATTACATGTTACATACTTACACAAAACATAAAACATTGGAGTGATGTAACATAAAATGTAATCGAATATCGAATATCGAGTGATTGAAAAATGTGTATTTCCAATTATTTCTTGGAATTTTTCTTTGCAATTCCTGTTCGGCACTCAACTCAATTCAACACAGTTTGTTTTGTGTAGTTGAGATTGGAGATTGGAGATTGCTGCATTCTGCATACAGACAGCAGTCACAAATGTGTAACGAGACAATTTTTTTAAACTTATTCTTGTTGTAATTGGACCTAATTTTTGAAATAATGTTTATTATTTCTAATTGTACTGAAAATGGAGACAATTTTAACAAAACAAACCAGTCAGCAAAACAGGTAAAGGGACATGTACCATAAGTCTGAGCAGAATATGGGAAAATCGATGCTCACAGGTCGGTGATAGGAAATTAGAATGACAGTCTTTTGGTTTGTCTAGACTCTAGACACAGTTAACAGTGAAGATTGAACGGATTTGGGCTGTAGAGGGAAAAATGTAGAATGTAGAGTGTAGAGGTTTTCCTAATGTTCCTCATTAATCTCAGCCAGTGACAGTGACTCATTGTGGAAAAGCCCTAGTAATTCCGTGTGATTATACCTAACAGATCTTGGGCACCAAAACAAAACCAACTTGACCATCCCCTGTTTTCCGTTTTCCGTTTTCGGTTATCTCTCCGTGCTCCATGCTCTATGCTTGATACTCCGTAAATTCGTTCCTATGGACTACAGAACTTCTACGTTCTACTATGTTTATCCACAATCCACATTTTCCAGTACCATTACTATGTTTCTGTTATTATGCTTTGTTTTGTCTCAGCTGGAAACTGGAACCGCTCGTTTCATTACAGGACTGATTGTTTCCATTTTCCATAAAACTGGAGGTATACACATAAATGACCAAAATTCTTGACGCTCATCTTCAACGTCATCCTCTCATCTCATCTCATCTCATCTCATCTCACCCTCTCTCAATCTCGTATCCCGTATACCGTATCCCGTCTCTCGTCAAACATTCCATTTTGTAGATCCGGTATTTTGTTTTTCTTCCCTGCGGTAAAATTACATGTTCAATGTTCATGTTTTGCATTCATGCGTAAGAGCATTATCGTTTAAGCTGGTGTCCGCAGTGTGTAGTGTGTGTATAATGTCTGGTGTCACAAAAGTAGAAACAATAACAGTCGTCATTTTAACTGAGTATGCTTTTCTATTTTGGTGTCATTCATTCCCTCTCTCCCTCAGACACACACACTCACACACTCTCGCTTTATTCTGTATGAATGCATTGTCTACTGTATACTGTCTTTAGTTGCAATCTGTTATTTGTCTCTAATTTTCTAATTAATATGTAGTGTTTGCATAGTACAAATTGATCTCTTCTCTTTCTGTTTATTTGAACATGGGCAATGTACTGTATGATGTGTGTAGAGTGTAGAGTGTAAGACAATATTTTACAAGTGTTTCATATTTTGAAGTAAACATAAAGTCCTCTTTGTGTAGATTTCTTTGCAAAAGGAACGGCACGACAAGACATGGAACAAATACTTGAAGATTTATTTTGTCATATTGTCGTATTGTCATAGGTGTCTGTTTAGCTTTGCTAGCGGCAAATTCTCTGATTCTGATACAAACCAGCAACATGACAGATAACAGTGCAGTGGTGTACCAGTTTTGTATTAATCTCTTTGCTATTTGCTATTTGATTGCAAATATTAGAGATTTGGTATTGTTCCTTACTTTCTGCAGGGCATTCTCACTCATCGAATCTAGAATCTCTCAATCTAGCATTTCCAACGATTCCGCATTTCATTTCCAAACAAATTGAATAATTTCAATATTGTAATTCCTCCTTTCATACCTTTCAATCTTAATTAGTTATACATTTTGAGTAAAAGTGCATGATCAAAGCGAGTGCAGCTAGTATCTAGTATCTAATATCTGGTATGATTTCATATTTCATCATGTATACTTTTCGTTTTGTCGTAGTTGAAACTTGAAAGGACTGAAATGAACTAGATATCAAATTTTTGGTACACACTTTGGTATTTTGTGGCTTAAATCTCGATATATTCCTAAATGATCATTAGATCCTAAATACTAGCTTCATAATGAAAACTGAATGTAATTTGTCCTAAATTCCTCATAAAAATCTAGTACATTCTCCATTCTCTGAAATCTATAATGAGATGTTGAAGTATATTTGAAAGGGAAAAGTTTTATTTTTCCATTCCCATTTCCAATTTCAATAAAATTATACTCCTGCTGTTCACCGTTTGGCTTTGGCTCAATTACAAAATGCGCGATTATATACTTAAATATTGTACGCAGAACCTAAAAGATCCTCAAGATTATCTCTATATTGTTTACTCCTTTTGGCAGACTTGATTGACTTAAAAAACTTACGAACCAGTAGCAAGTATATAAGTAAATGTGCTGGTTGTACATTGTACATAGTTATGGATCGTGGTAGATAAGTACTTTTGGACAGATAACAGAATTCAAGAAATAGTCCAAGAAAAGTTTCTTTGAAAGATATCAAGTATCTACACAAGTTTTGAAATTATTTGAAAGTGGAATTCCAAATTATTGTACAAATAAGGACTTTTTGTACGACTAATATGAAAATCTTTCTATACTTATACCTTATAACTTGAAAGATGGAAGTGCATAATAAAATTGCTCTTTTTCTATGTTAGCCCAGGTGTAAACGGTGTCGCTTCCTTCAATCTGGCTGGTGAGTGTGGAGAAATAAAGTGCGGAATTGAGATTCCCAATCCTCAATTCCTAATCGAATCGAGATCAACTCGTACATACATATTACTAGTACACATGACAATTTTGAATTTTGTGTTCTTATTTCACGATAAAGAGACATCCGTAGAGCTGAAAAAACGCTTCCGTATAGAATGTAGAATTTAGAGTGTAGAAATTACAGTGCACAGTTTACATGTGTATTAAAATTGAGAAGCGTCAAAAATTGTATTATAAAATTTCTTGCTCTCACGTTTCCTCCATGTCAACTTGAAACTTGACAGAGTTAATCTACTTGTGCTGCTTGTCATCACGCCTCTTCAAAGTACTTTACATAATAGTAAACAAGGTTCATCTTCCTCAACAAATTTTCTTCTTTATAAAAAAAAGGTTCTTGCACGGCTTAAACAGTTGCGCAATATGAAAATATTATGTATGGATTTTTTGCATTTAAAAGTTAATGTTTCTCATTTCTCACATATTGGTTTGAAAACATGAGACAAAAGACGAAAACGCAATCGCAATTGGGAAACTCAATTCCCGATAGTAAACGTATTGAAAGCAAATGCAAATAAATCATCTAATTATATTTCTATCCCCAGAAAACAATCAAGAGTTCATAAAGTATAAAATATTATTGTCGTTTTAATAAAAATTAAACAAAGTCCAAAGCCAAGAGCAAACAATCAAAAATAATGTAAATTGATAGTTAAAATCATGTAGATTTCAAAACGAATGACATGATACGACACCATTTAGCTTACAATAATTTACTCATGTGTTTATCAATGTAAATTGTACATTGCATATTGGACAAATGGACTTAATTCACTTTTTATGCATAAGACGGAGTTTTGTAACATCTCGAGTCTCGAGTCTCGAGTAAATTAGCCTTTTAGCGGTGGAAAAAAATGAGGAATAATGGAATTTGCAATATTTACATAATATGGAAGTGTGGGAGGCAAAATACTTCCCACGGCTAAATAATTGAGTAAAGAGTACAGAGTAAATAGTTGTATTGAGTAGAACTGCAATATATCACCGTGGTCGATTGTGGTTGAATGTTGAATACAGAGTATATTGTGTTGTAGAGATATTAAGATGGATAGTTTGTTTGTTCTATTGTGTTTTGTGTTCTAAGTAGTTCTTGTTAGACATGCAACATTACACAAAAACACGTGTCTCATGTGTACACTGCGCATTGTACTTTTTGCACAACACAAAAATCAGTAGTCGGAGATTTGAAAGAAACCACAGTAATAAATATCTATGATTATGTAAATTGCAGATACAATGATTTTAAATTTTAAGAAAAGCATTCAGAATGCATTTTTAAACGTGTGACATAATACAGCATTAGAATTTAGAATGATCTATTATAATATTACAACGAACAACTAACAACTAACATGAAAAAGGAACGACTGAAAATCTTGGTAAAGCATAAGAACTTTGTAAATGTTGTAGTTTGTATTTTGTAGTATGCATTATTGTGCACTGTAAAATATCTTGTTGTTCATGAATCATGATGATTAGGAAATAAAATGTATTCACTATTCAATGAATGAATTTTGAAACTGAACCACGTATTACAATTTTGAATTTACCATAAGAATTGTATGCAATATTGCAAGGAAATTCATCTTTGTCCCCTGAGAATTGAAAATTGTCTTGATTCTTGATTATTGATTGTAACATTTTTTCACCTTGTAGCTTGTAGCATTCTTCAGTTGTTACAAAAGTTAATTTTTCTCATGGAATAACATTATTCTGCTAATTACTCCTCATTGACAATTGGAATGGAAATTCCTTCCGCTGTATTAACTCAATGCTCAATGGGTTTTTAATTAGACTGGAATAATTAAATATATTGTTTTCCAGTCATTTTAATAAAATCACAAATCACAAACAACAGGAGCAACAGCAACAGACAATGTTATTCAGAATTCAGAGATCTATTTTAGAAATTCATCATTCATCATTCAACTTGAGCTCGTCTTTTCTCAAGGAAATTTAACAATGATTAAATTGGGTATAAATATTCATGGAAGAGCATTTCCTTTTGTGAGACATGAATTCTAATGTACATCTTGACCTCCATTTCCCATATTCCATACAGCACACAACACACAACAAACAATATTCTATACAATATACCCTATTTCGCTTTCCATTGGAAATATTTGCATGATTATTTATTTGTTTCATCATCCATGATAATATGAATAAATAGAATTTAACTTACAACTTCTTCATTCTTCATAAAACGTGTTGAACGTCTCTCAAATGTTTTTTTCAAAATGAAAACGCTTGTATAATTTACAATCTTTAACATCAGCTTTAAAACTTTTCCTTTCCTTTAAAAACAAAATCATAATTTTTGGAGATTACAAAATAAAAGGTTACTAAGCTTACACATGTGATGATATTATATATTAACTTTTATTGTTTTTTTGTGTCCTATCATAATATGTACAACTTAACATTTTACATGGATTTGATAAAACTCTTTGATTACTTCATTTGCTAAGTATTATTTCAGAGTTTTTGCTCTCCATACTTTGACACAGTCATATAATTTTTATTATGTTTTTAAAAACTCAAGTTTTGAGTTTCAGTTAGTCTCTCAACTCTCGATTCTTGACCAAAATCGTAACTCACGGATCATTTTCAATATAATACAAAAAACAATGCTATAATATGTGAAACGATGATACCGTGAAATTTTCGCTGCAAAAAATGCAAGAATGAAATGTGGAGATATAGTATTATCTTTTAAGTAATTATTATTGCAGTTTGTTCACTGAATAATAGGTAATAGGCATGCAGAATGCAGATAAGATACAACCAAATTTTATGTACAACTGTATACTGTAGACTGTAGAACTAGAGGTAAATGAAATTTCTAAAATAAGTAAGTTAAAAGGTTAGAGAATGAAATGGCCAACGGCCAATCGCCAATCATATAAATAAATACAAAACTATAGAAAACTACACCTTATCATTTACAATATATTACGATGATTTATCATAGTTCATAGTACACACAAAGCACAAAGAAATCTTGTTTTGGCACTATCAAAACCGTTAAAGGTTATGTACAACGTGTACAGAGAAGATTTTATCAATTACGAATGTATCAAATAGAAGACGTATGATTCTTGATTCTTGGAGCGGAACTGGAAGCAAACAGCAACAAAGCAAAATATTTGTATTGTTTCTCTACATATATATGTATGGGTTGCGCATGTACTTCCATTTTCCATCCTCTCTATATCCAACAAGTGTAAATCCATAAATTTTTTTGGAGGTACCCTTATCATCCCTACAAAATTCAAAATATAGTATAGTTCCAATGCCATGTGGTCTATATACTGTTCACTGCTTAGTGTTTACAGTTTATGTATACATACGAATATAATGTGTATAGCGTATGCATGTAAAATTCGACAGGACATTTAGAGGAAGCAGGAAAACGGATAAACACTGTCATGCTTGGCCATTCAATTGAGTCCGTTTTTTATACAAGTACAAGAACGATATACGCGTGTTTATATTTATATTTATGCAAGTATAATGGTTTGCATTTGAGCCAACAACAGCAACAATAATAATAATAATAATTAGAAGGAGAAGGAATACATCCGAAGAAAACAAAGAAAATCCGCATCCTCAATTCTCTATCCTCTAAGCTCCTCTTTGTTTCCCTTTGTTTTTCAGTTTTCAGTGCCATACACAAATGTGCCATAATCTTATATAATATTCAGAAAACAAATTTTGTTTATTGCTTAAAATTCCAGATTCTAAACTGCGGATTCGACAATGTGAACAAGTAATCATGGAAATCAGTTGGATTTAAAATTCTTGAACATGAAATACGCAGTAACCTTTTATGAATGCACATGTTCAAAATCCACACTAAAAGTGCACTCTATTTGCTTCAATAAGTAGCCAGGATTTTCCATCAGAATTTAATTTAATTCGTACTGTAGTAAGCCAAGAAAAGAGTGAAATCGTTTGTGTTGTCAATTGGAAACTTACCAGTCTTTTGAAATGGACTAAGGTATATGGTACATTCATAAGTCTTTAAAGATGTATCTACATTCTACATACATTATACAATTTACAATGTAGACTGCAGACTGCAAACGTGCAGCAAAGAATTGATCTACTTTCAATTTCCTTTATGACAGCTCTCAATTTTACCTGTATTTTTTGGCCTAGGTAAGTACAGTAAAATGGAAATGAGTGTAGTGTAGGATGTAGGTGTGTATGTTATATATATTAGCCAGTCGGTCGGCACAGTATTTTGTTATTATTTAATTTTCATCTAGTTGTCTTTTCCTTTATATAACTTTGGCTGTCGGCTGTAGCGTACCGCCTTCGCTCTCTTCTTTGTTGAATGTCGAATGTCTGTGGCTGGTAATTTACAAGTTACGCATGTAGTGATTGAGCATTGTGTATAGACTGTAGGTAGACGGTAGACGTGCTTCGACAGGAAGAATAATTTGTTGTATAGAGATACGAAAAAGTATCTAATATCTACGTAGATTATCAATGTTATTATATCATAAATATTTTGATTAAGATTCTCATTTTCAAACACGATTGGCATAATAGTCGCGCCACACACAAACTTGTACATTGTACATGTACGATACATGAATGTTGAACATAAACGCACATAGCTTGTACGTAGTACGTAGACGTAGACCTACAGCTGACTGCCTCATCAACCATCAACTGTACCGACTACCTTTTATATTTTACCTTGTTACTAAGAGATTATAGAGCAGGCGTGTGATATTACAATTATAATTAATATATTCATAGATCAATGAACTCATCCATTAACAAAGAGTGAGCAGTACAAAATACAAAATACAAAACTTATTTCTTTTATTTTCTACATGTGCTCTTTAAATTATTATCCTTTGACGGAATGATCAATCACGAGCACCTACATCCTACACTGTGCACTGTATTTTGTATGAATAATAGGTCATAGCACACCACACAAAAATATGAGCAATACATTCAAAAAGGAGTATTACTGTATTACTTTGTGCACAACATCAATTACTATTTACTATAGATATAGATTTACAGAGTAAAAACTAAAAACCCAAACGCAATATGTTTCAAAGTGTCCGTGTACAATGTGCAATGTACAAAACAATTTATATTGTACGTGAAACATGATTTAAAATGTCGTAGATCGCACAATCCATGTGTGCATTTAGATGTTTTCCCTACGTGTATTTTTTTTGTTGTTGTTAAATACTGTCTTTTCCCCCTAAAAATTATAGATATTTTGTAATAGCTAGTTGCTAAAAAAATGTTCGTATTCCGTATTCCATATCATGTACAGATATATTATTTATTATTGAAGTCATGTCAGAAAGTAATACATGTTCGATCAGTCTCTAGTCTGTACTGTATACGTGTGAGTAATGGAAACCAATTTCAAAATTAGCTACGTATTGAGTCTTGACTACCTTGGAGCAAAATCTCCGTATGTAGTTTGTAAAGGAGGAAATACTAATACAAGAATTAAATAAAATAAAAAGTGTAATAATAAAAATTGTAAATAGCAAATAGGATACTGATGACTGATGAAAAGAAACAATTGAAAACAAAATACAAAATACGGAGAAAAGTTGCATGCAGGCACATATTTCAATTTACAATAGAACTCTCAACTTCCAACTCTGAACCTAACTGACTTTTGAGATTTGAGATCAAAATACCAAATGCCAAATGAACAGAGTCACAAACCAGTTAGTTGAACGGGTTATAAAGATTAAAGATTGTGCAATAGATAACTTTTATAGCTATTAATTTGTCCATGTATCTTTTAGCAAAATAACAATTACAATCACAATTAGGAAGCTAAACATTTTTGGATTGGATTGGATGTTTAACAAAATGTTTTGGCTTTTCAATTTTAGATGTTAGATCAGTTTATCAGTTAGGCATTTGAAAGTTCTTTGCTCCTATAAATATGTACATTGTACACACAAAGGAATGGGTTATATTGTTTTTTTATGTATTACATGGTCTACATAAAAAATACAGTATACAGCATTTCAGTTTCAATTATCGGAGCACATTAGGTGAAAAATGTAGTTGGGGATGTTACATCATATGTCATATGCCATGCCATTTTGAGATGGTAGATCATTATTCATTGTTATGAACATCTCTCGTTATTTCTTGGTTGATGAATATTTTTAGTTGTGGAACAATATTTATCTCATCCCTTTTACGGTGAGAAGGTCAGGGAGTTAAAAAGTAATGACCTGAAGCTCTTAAAGTAGATTGTAGATGCATTCATTTCATTGATGAAATAGTAAGAGATGACATCGTATATCATAAGTACATCCAATATACTTGACATTTTACATAATACCTAGTATTTATATCCATGTGTGATCAGGTTGTTTTTCGTTTTTCCATAGATTATGTGAATACATACTGGTCTTCGTTTTTGGTCATATCTCATGCCAAATACTAATCAAGGTATGCTCAATAGACCTCTTCACTTTTCACTTTTTTGGCCAAATCCAGAGTGCGAACCCGTTTTATTGTTCCTTTTGATGTAAGGAACAACCTCTGAAAATTTCAATCCATTAAAATTAGGTTTAGAGGTCGCTCAAGGACTACAAAGTTTACCATGTATTTTAAATGAGACAAAACTCAAAAATCGGGCATGATGTGGGTGGGGAGAAAAGGGGAGGAGGTAGAATTTTTTTGAGAATCTTGACGAAGGCACCCTAGTCCACTTACAAAATGTGCCAAAGGAAAAAGTTCCAAAAAAATTCCTTCCT